>PVKU01006809.1:0-97181 GCA_004027475.1 Anoura caudifer
CACCTAGGTTGCTTCCAACACTTGGCTATTGTAAATTGTGCTCCTATGAACACTGGGGTGCATAGGTTATTCTGGACTGGCGCTTCAGGGTTATTAGGGTATAATCCCAGCAGTGGAATTGCTGGGTCAAATGGCAGTTCCATTTTTAGTTTTTTGAGGAAATTCCATACTGTTTTCCATAGTGGCTGCACCAGTCTACATTCCCACCAACAGTGCACTAGGGTTCCCTTTTCTCCACATCCTCTCCAATACTTGTTTGCTGATTTCTTTATGATGGCCATTCTGACTGGTGTGAAGTTGTATCTCATTGTGGTTTTAATTTGCATCTCTCTCATGGCTAGTGATGCTGAGCATCTTTTTATATGCCTCTGGGCCCTCTGTATGTCCTCCTTGGAGAAGTGTCTGTTCAAGTCTTTTGCCCATTTTTTAATTGGTTTGTTTGTCTTCCTAGAGTGGAGTCATGAAAGTTCTTTATATATTTTGGAGATCAAACCCTTGCTTGAGGTATCATTGGCAAATATGCTTGCCCATATGGTTGGTTCTCTTTTCATTTTAATGCTGTTTTCTTTCGCTGTGCAGAAGCTTTTTAATTTGATGAGGTCCCATTTGTTTATTCTTTCCTTTATGTCCCTTGTTCTAGGGGACATATCAGTGGAAATATTGCTGCATAGAATATCTGAGATTTTCTTGCCTATGTTCTCCTCTAGGACTTTGATGGTGTCATGACTTATATTTAAATCTTTTATCCACCTTGAATTTATTTTTGTGTATGCTGTATGTTGGTGATCAAGTTTCTTTTTCTTTTTCTTTTTTTTTTTTTTTTTGCATGTAGCTGTCCAGTTCTCCTAACAGCATTTGTTGAAGAGGCTATCTTTGCTCCATTTTATGCTGCTGCTCCCTTTGTCAAAAAATAATTGACCATGGAGACTGTGGTTTGTTTCTGGGCTCTCTACCCTGTTCCATTGGTCCATGTGTCTGTTCTTATGCCAGTACCAGTGTGTTTTGATTACAGTGGACTTGTAATACATTTTGATATCAAGTATTGTGATCCCTCCTACTTTGCTCTTCTTTCTCAAAATTGCTGCAGCTACTCAGGGTTGTTTATGGTTCACATATATTTTTGAAATGTTTGTTCTGTATCTATGAAATATGTCATTGGTATTTTAATAGGGATTGTGTTCTATCTACAAATTGATTTGGGTAGTATGGACATTTTGATTATATTCATTATTCTAATTCCTGAACACGGTATATGCTTTCATTTACTTGTCTCTTCCTTAATTTCTTCCCTCAGTTTTGTGTAGTTTTCTGAGTACAAGCCTTTTACTTCCTTGGTTAGTTTATTCCAAGGTACTTTACTATTTTTTTTAGTTATAGCAAATGGGATTTTTCCCCTGATTTCTGTTTCTGATATTTCATTGTTGGTGTACAAAAATGCCTTCAATTTCTGAATATTGACTTTATATCCTGCTGTTTTGCCAAATTCATGTATGAAGTTGAGCGGTTTTTTGGTGGAGTCTATAGGGTTTTCAATATAAACTATCATGTCATCTGCAAACAATGACAGTTTTGTTTCCTCTTTTCTAATTTGGATGCCTTTCCTTTCTTCTTCTTGTGAGATTGCTGTGACTAGGATTTCAAATACTATGTTGAAGAAGAGTAGTGAAAGTGGGCAACCTTTCTTGTTTCTTACCTTAGTGAGAAGGTTTTCGGTTTTTGTCCATTGAGTAAGGTGTTGGAGGTAGTTTTTTTTCATATATGGCCTTTATTATGTTGAGAAATGCTCCCTCTATTCCTGCTAGGTTGAGTATTTTTATCATAAATGGGTGTTGTACCTTATCAAATGCTCTTTCCACATCTATTGATATGATCATGTGATTTTTCTCTTTTTTTTATCTGATGTATTACATTTATTGATTTGTGAATATTGTACCATCCTTGCATCCCTGGGATGAATCCCACTTGGTCATGGTGTATGATCTTTTTAATGTATTGTTGGATGCGGTTTGCCAATATTTTGTTGAGGATTTTAGCATCTATGTTCATCAGCAATATTGGCCTGAAGTTTTCTTTCTTTGTTGTGTCTTTATATGGTGTTGGAATTAGGATGATGCTAGCCTCAGAAAAAGAGTTTGGGAGTCTTCCACCTTCTTGGATTTTTTTGAATAGTCTGTGAAGGATAGGGGTTAGCTCTTCCTTAAATGCTTTGTAGAATTCTCCTGTGAGACCACACAGTCAAGGGCTTTTCTGTGTTGGGAGTTTTTTGATTACTGCTTCAATTTCATCTGCTGTTATTGGCCTGTTCAGGCTTTCTGCTTCTTCTTCATTGAGTTTTAGAAGGTTATATTTTTGTAGAAATTTGTCCATCTCACCTAGGTTTTCAAATTCCTTGGCATACAGTTCTTTGTAGTTGTTTCTTACAATCCTTTGTATTTCTGTGATAACAGTTGTAATCTCTCCTCTTTCATTTCTGATATGTTTACTTGGGTCCTCTCTTTTTCTTGATGAGCCTGTTTAGAGGCTTGTTGATTTTGTTTTTCTTTTCAAAGAATGAGCTTCTAAATTTATTGATCCTTAGATGTGTGCTTTTAGTCTCTATGTCATTTAATTCTGCTCTGATCTTGGTTATTTCCTTTCTTCTACTTGCTCTGGGCTGTCTTTGTTGTTGCTCTTCCAGTCCTTGTAGGCATAGGGTTAGGTTGTTTATTTGAAATGCTTCTATTTTTTTAGATAGGCCTGTATAGCTATGAATTTCCCTCTCAGGACTGCCTTTGCTGTGTCCCATAAGTTCTGAGTTGTTGTGAGTTCATTTTCATTTGTTTACAGGAACTTTGGATATCCTCCTTGATCTCCTTCTTGACCTATTCATTCTTTAATAGCATGCTATTAAATCTCCATGAGTTTGAGTGTTTTTGAGTTTTTTCCTTGAGGTCATTTTCTAGCTTCAGTCCCTTGTGGTCAGAGAAAATGCTTGTTATGATTTTAGTTTTCTTGAATTTGTTGAGGCTTGTATTGTGACCTATCATGTGGTCTCTCTTTGAAAATGTTCCATGTGCACTTGAAAAAATGTGTATTTTCCTTCTTTGGGGTGAGAAGCGCTCTCTCTCTTTCTCTCTCTCTCTCTCTCTCTCTCTCTCTCTCTCTCTCTCTCTCTCTCTCTCTCATTGTGTTGTAGTCAATATCTTTCTTGAAGTCCACCAAGATTTGCTTTATGTATTTGGGTGTTCCTATGCTGGGTGCATATATATTTAAAATATGTCTTCTTGATGGATTCTTCCCTTGAGTATTATGAAGTGACCTTCTGGGTCTCTTTTTCTGGCTCTTTTTTTGAAGTCTATTTTGTCTGATATGAGTATTGCTACCCTGGCTTTTTTTTCCTGTCCATTTGCTTGGAATATTTGTTTCCAGCCCTTCACTTTGAGTCTGTGTAGGTCTTTTGTCCTGAGGTGGGTCTCTTGTAGGCAGCATATGTGTTGGTCATGCTTTCTTATCCATTCAGCTATTCTATGTCTTTTAGTTGCAGAATTTAATCCATTTACATTTAAGGTTGTTATTTATAGGTACTTATCCATTGCCATTTTTTGTACCTTTCTTCCTCTTTCTCATTCTCTTCCTTCCTTTTCTTAGAGCAGTCCCTTTAGCATCTCTTGCAGAGCAAGAGATGCACTCGTTTGGTGCAGGTGTGTTCTTTTATAATTCTTTTGTCTGGGAAGCTCCTTGTTTGGCCTTCCATTTTAATGGAGAGCCTTACTGGGTAAAGAAAGCTTGGCTTCAGGCCTCTGGTTCTCATTAGTTGAAATATTTCTTGCCATTCTCCCCTGGCTTGGAGTGTTTCCATTGAGAAGTCAACTGCTAGCCTTATTGGGGCTCCAGTGTATGTTACTTCCTTTTTATCCCTTGATGCCTTTAAGATTCTCTCTTTGTCTTGGAATTTTGCTATTTTAATTATGATGTGTCTTCAGGTGGGCCTCTTTGGGTTCCTCTTGATTGGGACTCACTGTGTTTCCTGGATTTGTGTGATTTTTCTCTCATCAAATTAGGGAAGTTTTCCATTATTACTTTTTCAAACAAGTTTTCTATCCCTTGGTCTTCTTCTCTTCCTTCCAGTATCCTTATTATATAGATATTGTTATGTTTCATATTTTCCTGAAGTTCCTTGCCACTTGTTCATTCTTTCTGAACCCCTTTTCCTTGTCTCACTCTTTCTGTTTTTTTTTTTTACCTTGTCCTCCAACTTGCTGATTCAATTCTTTGCTTCATCCAGCCTGCTAGTAATTCCTTCTAACGTGTTTTTTATTTCTGAGATTTTATTGTTCATTCCTTCCTGGTTTTTGTTTATAGTTTCTGTTTCCTTTTTCATGCTGATGTAGTTCTCACTGAGTTTCTTGTAGTTGTCTGTGAGCTCCTTGAGTGTCTTTATAACCATTAATTTGAATTCTATATCTGATAGTTTGGTTATCTCCATTTCATTTAGATCTTTTAGTGGGGAGTCTTCCATTTCTTTTGAATGTCTGATCTTTTTTGTCTCCCTATTTTAGTTGAGTCTTTTTTATTTGTTTCTGTACTTTCTGATGTTTCACTTTGTTAGCTGTTTTTATAGGGTGAACTTCTATGGTAGGAATTCTATGAGGTTCAGTTGTGTGGTCTCTGATCTCCTTGACTGGACAGTCTAGGTTTGCCCTTTCTTGTATTTGTGTGGACTCTCTTGTTGTACTTGGGTTTGTACATTTTGGTGGTTCCTTCATTCATGATTTTTCTCCTCCAGCAAGTACACTGATGTTTGCAGCTCCCACCTATTCTTGTACTTGTTCAGTGGCAGGGCATAGGCAAAATGGATTAAAACAGCAAGAGAGTATTTCATGGAGTTTAAAGTACCAGTAAGTGGAGCAGAGATAGGAGATTCTTTGAATAAGTATAGTGTTAACTGAGATACTTCACACAATTAGCCACTCCACTGCAGCCAGCCCTACACAACTTTTCTAGAATTCCAACTGACACCAGCCCTGCTCACCACTTTTAATGTGGACTCTGGTGTGCTGGGTCTGTGTGTTGTGGATGAAATGAACAAATTCACATGGGCTCTCACTACAGTTCTGTTTTAACATAGTCTCATTGGGAAAACCAGAGAGAAAGCATGTGTTCTCCACATGGCATGGATTATTCAATATAGCATGTTTTGCTTCTGGACAACATCTATGGGAATTTTATACTGCTGTCCTCTTAAAATTCAAATCTGTCACCTACCTCTTCATAATTATAATACCCTAAAATACAAAATACCATAAGTCCCAGTGATAATAATTTCTCTAGTTATTTTTACTGAGTATAGTAAGAGTAAATGGAGAAAGGGCACTCACAGGGAGGTGTTCAGGCGCCTTGGAAAAACAAACAGTACACTAGAGTTCAGAAAATCCAAACCCAAACTATGAATATACCTACTATTCACTATCTATGTAACTCTAGTATATTAGTTTCCTAGGATTACTGTAACAAATGGATTAAGCCCATGGACTAAGGGCTTAAAACAACAGAAATTTGCTCTCCCACAGTTTAGGAGGCTACAAGTCTGAAATCAAGGTGTCAGAAGAAGTCTCTAGGGAAGAATACATTCCATGCTTCTCTTCTGTCTTCTGATGACTACTTCCAATCCTTCAAGTTCTTTGCTTTGTAGCTGCATCACTCCAATTTCTGGCTCAGTCATCACATTGTCTTCTTCCTTATGGGTCCCTATGTCTATGTGTCTCTAAACCTCCCTCGTCTTGTAAGGACAGCAATAATTGTATTTAGGGCCCATCCTAATCCAGCATGACTTCATCTTAACTTGATTATATCTGAAAAGACCCTAGTTCCAAGTAAGAGCAGTCACAAGTTCCAGGTGCAAATTAATTTGTGGAAGGGTGGGGTACTAACTACTTAACTCACAACACCCATAAATGTCACTTAATCTGACCATGCCTCATTTTACTTGTCAGTAAATTAGTGATCATTTCTCTAGCCATGTCTATCACATAATTATAAGGAATTCCTTTTTGAGAAACAGTGTGTACCTGTGAAATTATGCATTGACATTTGTGATTCCAGAACCAGTTTGGAAGGTGGACAACTTCCCTTTTCAAAAATATGTCAAATTCACTAATACTATTTGTGGTTGGTTGCTTGCTGCAGGAGGGACAGTTATAAAGAAGCAAAACATTACATGCTACAAAACTACAGTCTAGGTTTCTATATCCAATCCAATATATACATTGCATTATTTAATATAAATAATAAATGCTTCAGAGATAATCACTTTTGAAAAATAAATGTGCAGTCTTTTAAACAAAAATAACCCTAATGAGCCACAACCAGTGAAACAAAAACTTTGAAGTGTTTTTCCAAAATAAGAATTCACCCAAAAACTCCACCTTGGTTTCCATAGCATAGACATAAACCCAAGGCCATGGTAAGAGGATCAGTCTCTGACTACAAGTAGCTCTCTGAAAACACAGTATGGTGAGCCCTTTTCAATTACTCTGAATTCTACATAGGTGGAAATACACTGATAAGCTTATCATCATTTATGGCTAATCAACAATGAGCTTTAAGGTCAAGTTGAATAAATAGAATGTCCTTGATTATGGCTTCCTTCTCCTGAAGGCTTTTATATCTCTTTACTTGGTTTAGTGAAGTTGGTTGTTGGTGTTTCATGTGCTTGTATGGGAAAAGATGTGCCTCTTATTTAGTTTGCCTCCACTAAAATGAAAAAAAAAAAAGCAACACAAACAACAAATCAAAGAATATCCCTTTGAGCTAATCCTTGAGTAGTTTCCCTTGGGATGTCTCTGTACTTAATGATGGATTGTTCTGCCACACTATAGGACTGAGAATATTCATCCTCTCTTTCACCCAAAACAACTACACTTCAGTACTAGTTTTGCTTCAAGGAAAGGGAAAATTGTTTCATATGAAAATTAGGCAACCAAGTAAAAATTATAGAAGTTTCCCCAAACAACACTAGGTGTCAAGCCATACCTCCAAGGAAAGATGTGAATTTGAAGATTTGGAAGGTGCCAGAATGTTACTCTACTTTGATTAACCAGACTGATTTTTCTAATCAAGCATTAAGAAAGAACCAGCTTCCCACCAAGATGGAGGCATAGGTAGACACACTGTGCCTCCTCGCACAACCAAAATTAAGGACAATAACAAAGATTTAGAAAGAAGAAAATAACCAGAGTTAACAGAAAATTGAACTGTATGGAAGTCCGACAACCATTCATCCAGACCAGTAAGAGGGGTGGAATCGAGGCAGGAAAAATCGGAGGTTGGTGGGCTTGGGTGTGCAGGAGCCCCAGGCGTGCAGGTGGTGGCTAGCAGACACCAGGCGCACAGGCGCCGGTTAGTGGACCCCAGGCATGGGGTGGCAATGGGCAGACCCAGTGAGGCCGGGTAAGGTGGCTGGCTGACCAGAAAGTGCCACATTTGTACACAGATAAACCAGGCAAAAATGGGGAGAAAGATAGACCTTGCAACCCAGGGCCCCAGTGCTGGGAAATAAAACCTAAAAACACTGATTGAAAATACTTGTAGGGGTTGAGGTGCCAGGAGAGACTCCCAGCCTCACAGGGGAGTTAGTTGGAGAGACCCACAGAGTCCTAGAATGTACACAATCCCACCCACATAGAAATCAGCACCATAAGGGCCCAATTTGCTTGTAGAAAGCAGTGGAAGGGACTGAAATATGAGAGAGAGCAGAACACACACCATTGTTCCCTCTCAGACCCTGCCCCCACATACAGTGTCACAATCCAGCAACTGGGCTGCCCACCCTGGGGAACACCTAAGGCTCTGGCCTTCACTACCTTACAGGCTGGACCAGACAAAAAAAAAAATCCAAAAATGTCTCAAATGGAAGAACAGATCAAAGCCCCAGAGCAAATTCATCTAAGGGACCAAGAGATAGCCAACCTATCAGATGCATAGTTCAAACCCCTGTTGATCAGGATGCTCAAAGAATTGGTTGATTTTGGTCACAAATTAGATGAAAAAATGAAGGCTACAATAAGTGAAATGAAGGAAAACGCACAGGAAACCGATAGAGATGGGAGGAAAACTGGAACTCAAATCAATGGAGTGGACCAGAAGGAAGAAAGAAACAACCAAACAGAAAAGAAGGAAGAAACAAGAATTCAAAAAATGAGGAGAGGCTCAGGAACCTCCAGAACATCTTTAAATGTCCCAACATCCGAATTATAGGGGTACCAGAAGGGGAAGGGAAAGAGCAATAAGTGGAAATCTTATCTGAACAAATAATAAAGGAGAACTTCCCCAATCTGGCAAAGGAAATAGACTTCAAGCAAGTCCAGGAAGCTCAGAGAGTCCCAAAGAAGGTGGACCCAAGGGGGAACACACCAAGGCACATCATAATTACATTAGCCAAGATTAAAATGAAGGAGAGAATTCTAGAAGCAGGAAGAGATAAGGAGACAGTCACCTACAAAGGAGTTCCCATCAGACTGTCAGCTGATTTCTCAAAAGTGACCTTACAGGCAAGAAGGGGCTGGAAAGAAGTATTCCAAGTCATGAAAGGCAAGGACCTACATCCAAGATTGCTCTATCCAGGGAAGCTTTCATTTAGAATGGAAGGGAAGGTAAAGCGCTTCTCAGATAAGGTTAAGTTCAAGGAGTTCATCATCACCAACCCCTTATTCTATGAAATCTTAAAGGGACTTATCCAAGAAAAAGAAGATAAGAAAACTACAGTAAAATGACAGCAAACTCATAATTACTAACAACCACACCTAAAACAAAAACAAAACCAGGCAAACATCTAGAACAGGAACAGAAACACAGAAATGGAGATCACATGGAGGGTTAGCAACAGGGGAGTGGGAGGAGGAGAGAGGGGGACAAGGTACAGAGAACAAGTAGCATAGAGGGTGGGTAGAAAATAGACAGGGGGAGGGCAAGAATTGTGTGGGAAACGTAGAAGCCAAAGAACTTATGACACATGGACATGAACTAAAGGTGGAATGTGGGATGGAGGGGTGTGCAAGGTGGAGAGGGATGAAGGTGGAGAAATGGGACAACTGTAATAGCATAACCAATAAGGTCTATTTTTTTAAATCTTTAAAAAATAAAAAGAAAAAAAAAAAAGAAAACCAAGTAGCTCAGGCAATTTGGACCTATGCATGCAATTGGGATTTCTTCACTACTTTCCAGAAGAGAAACATCGCCAAACTGAGTGATGACTTAGGTTCACTAGGATCAGTCTGCAGCACCTAGCAAGAAGATAATTAATTTGTAACAGTCTCTAAAATAAATTGGGGAAGGAGATTGTGGACTTTGGAATACAGAATCTCTGCATATAGAATTCAAGTTGCTCTCCGCAGAGGTAGCCTCTCTCTCTGATTCTGTTAGTCAGCCTGTAGTCATCACCCCATTATCCAATTTATCAAAAAAATATTTTAAATAATATTGTATTTCCTTTTGATAAAGCATGATAGTAATTATGTCAAAATCAGAAGACTTTTGACATTCTGACCTGATTTTACAGTTTAGCATATTTTCAGGTTTGAATTACATCTAGGGATAATCAAAGGTTTTTCAGCACTTAGAGCCACTAGGTGTTAATCTATTTAAGGTGGAAACACATGACAAAGGAATTGTTTACCATGGTAACAATGGGAGCACTGTTAAAGAATGTTTGAGGAAGAAGGTATGAGCTCCAGAATCTGGGGGTCTGTGGTTGAATGATTCTACAAACAAAGGTCTTTACCCACAGATCCTACTGGAAGCATCCTGTCTTTCTGCAGCAGGTTTGTTAGAAACTGAGGAGAGACTTGAAGACTGTTTTCCAGAAAGAAGATACTAGCTGATGAGCCCTGCTTACCAGGCCACAGCAGGACTGCAAAGCAGAGAGACCCTGAGGAAAGGTTGTGGGTTGGAGACTCATGATGGCAGTTCTTCTGAGATGGTCCAGGGATCCAGAGCAGCCAAGCAGGCACCTGCTTCCAGCACTGAGATTAGGAGAGGAACCAGGCAAACAAACAATCCCATCTACTTGTAATTAACCTCTTGTTGTTAGTAGTGGTGATGATTTCTTGATTAACTGGGGATGATGGGAAAAAGTACTGGGACAGTAAGTCATGAGTTATATGCAGACTAATGCCAAATATGTTGAAGTTACCCCTTTGAAACCAGCCAGTACACAGCTCATTCAATCTCACAATTGTGATTAAGGGTCACAGTAAGCCACTCAGTCATGGAAATTAAGTTCCTTGAAATTCTGCATGCCTCTCTAAACAAACAGAGGCTTCGGTTTCTATCCCGGGCTCTTTCTTGAGTCTATATTATACAAGTATGGAAATCCAGTTCAGGATTTTACTTTCACTGTCATGGACTGTAACAACTCAAAGACTTGGCCCAGCCAGACAACTTTAGCCTTGCTTGAGCTGGAGCATTAACCTGAAATAATTTAGTAGCAGGGGCTTTCATCTCCAGCAAGCACAAGATGAAGTCCATCTGGAAAAAGTCAAGGCAGTTAACATAACAAGAATGGTTTGCGCAACATCAGTGTAACCTGTCAGCCAAAGAGAGCGGAGTGGATTGTGCATGACTTCACTGTACTAGTCAGTGGGGGCAGTAGACACCATTGAGTGAGCACGTGTACTGTGTGGCCATCACATTCAAAATAACTGAGTGAGAAGAGCAACAAATCCACATTAGATTTTGCGTTAAGTGTAAACATTCCTCTGTGGATACTATTAGGGTGATTCAAAAGGCTGTAGCTACGGGGAACTGGTGATTGACAGCTTCATCATGACAGCACACCTGCTCCTGCATCACATGTCATGAAGAGCTTTTGATGAAACAGCAAATTACCCAGGTGAGTCAGCACCCCTAGTATTTGGTGCCCTATGATTTTTGACTTTTCCCAAAACTCAAATCACCTTTGAAATGGAAGAGATTTCAGACTGTTGATAAGATTCAGGAAAATACAACAGGACAGCTGATGGCAATTGGGATAACTGTGTGAGGTCCCAAACTGCCTACTTTGAAGGGGACTGAGGCATCATTGTCCTTTATACATTGTTTCTTTTTTCTTGTATCTTCTTCAATAAATGTCTCTTTTTCATATTACATGGCTGGATACCTTCTGGACAGACCTTGTAGTTAAATCAGAGATTAGCAGTCCTTGCCATTCCTAAATGGACTGCACACCTCTTGCTGCTGGGCCTTCATTAACAAACTATGAATAAACTAAAGGGTAAATAAACAAGCCTCTTGCTGTGCACGTATATACTCACAATCTCCTTCACTTTCATCTCTTGCCTCCTGGGGTTCTCACTTCATGCTAGTTTATTTGAACAGTATTTTCCTCAGTGTCCTTTGTCCGTTTCTTTTAGCTCTACTCTCTTCAACTCCTCTTTCTTTGCTTCCCAACAACACAATGTCATGATCTCCCACAGATTTATTTTTGTTTCTTCTGTCTACAGTGGCAATTCATGTTCAAAAATAGAACTCTTCTATTTCCCATCTTTTCCTCTCCCCTCCCAACAGGAACAGCCCTAAATAACAACCCATGTCATTATACATGAGGAGATCAAGGCACAAGTGATTCACAATGTCATATCCATACTCAAAGAACTGGATCGCTCCATTTCAAAAAGGACCACAGAGAAAGAATTGACATGGGCAGGTGGGAAAGAAAGAGTCCTGAGCCTGATGCTGGCTGGGTGACTTTGACAATTCCACAATAGTTCACTACACTTCTGTCATCCCATTTTCTTTTTTAAAAAACATAATTGAAATGTTCATTCTGAGCAAGACTCATAAGTCAATTACACAAAAGAAAAATTTTACAAAAGTCATACAGAATCCCATATATTCTGTCTGGAAAAGTAGGAAGAATATTGAAAATGAGAGACAGAGGTTGACAAATTGTCCTCCATGAATCTGTCCTTGAGTCTTTTCTATTCTCACTTCATTTTCTTTTCATGAAATATCTCAGAGCTAAAATTTTAATCAATGTGCCAATAAATTCCAAATCTGGATCTTTGGGCGTGACCTCTCCACTGAGCTCTGCACTTATGTATCAGGTTGCGTACTTACTGGACATCACACACACACACTGGGTGGTCCCACAGACATTTCATATTTATTTTACCCCCAATTCCATCTTGTTTAATCCCCTAATCCATAAAGAGAACCATTATCCATCCAGTTATCACAGTCATAAACGTGGAAGATAACATCTCCTTCACTCCTTCACATCTATCCATTCTACCTCTGTATCATAAGGACTTGTCTCTTTCTCTTCCTCCTCATTACTACCACTGTAGTCTTAGATATCATTTCTCACTTGCATTACTGAAAGAGTCCCCAAACTGCTCATGAATCCTTGCCTTTGTTTATGATCTTCCATATATTTGTCACAGTGCTTTCCACTACCACCACCATTCCACTCCTGCTTTCCTCTGTGATTAAGTACCTATTACTGTCAAGCCCTAAGCCAGATGTCCGCATGCATATTCCCATTTTATTGTGGTAACAATCCTTTGAGGTATGCACTATTATTATTACCATGTTACAGAGGAGAAAATGAAAGCACAAAGAACATACTTAATTTTTTCAAAAACAAATAGTTCATTTAAAGGCAGAAAACTGTACTTGAACAATTAAAATAAAATTTTTAAAAAACAGTTCATTTAAATTCAATTGCAGGTCTACCAGACTCCAAGACCATCTCCTTTCTACCACTCTACACTGCCTCTCTTTTTCAATCCTTACATCTAAGATTATTTTTTTTTTACATCTAGGATTCTTCATTAGAATTATTTGGTCCTTTTCTTCCTTCTAAACTGTGTTTTGAGGGAAGGCACCATGTCATTCTAGTTCACTAACAAATGTATGCCTGACTCTAAGCACCATGCCTGGTGTCTAGTGGGTGCTCAATATGTAATAATTGAATAAAAATAATGACTGATGGAAGCCCACCAAGGAATGGGCTCCACAAGTTCATGAATATCAATTTTTCCCACAGTATATCCTCACTAAGGCACTACTTCACATACTTTGTCTACATGAGGTCTGATTCAGGACTCTAACCTGGGAAGAATATATTGCACTAATTCCACTGATTCTTTCCCTATTTCTTTTGTGATAGCCCAAGATATTTTTCAACCTAATGGATTTTCATGCCTAGTAAAACCTTTTCTCAGTCCCAATACAGCCAGGAATATGACTGAGATGGCATGAATCCCAGATACCAGTAAGATTCAGGTGTGGTGTGAGGGTAGTGAAGGATGATTTTCTTCTGTCTTCCCTAGCTTAGAAGGGGAAAACTCTGTGTCCTTCTGAACTCAAGAGAAAATCAGGTTAACCAAATATTGTACATTTTTGACCAATAGAATTTGGCCAAGAGCCATTTATTTTGTTTAATGGGGCAACAAATGTTCCTGGCACTTGAATTCTACTAAGGACTGTACAGGCACTTGGTGGCACATGTTCTATCCAGAGGTTTTGACAACTAGAAAGAAAACAAAAGACAATTTAATGTAACATCACACTCACTCGGACTGTCACCCCAGTGTCTACCAGTGATCTGACACCAAATCAATAGTATTATGGTTCGTTGAAGTCAGATCAATGGCTTCACACAGCTTCAGCAGCAGCACAATAGCAAACTTCATGTCTCTTTTCTGTTATTACAAAGGAGGTAATCACTATTTGGCCCCTGTCAGTTCCAAAGCCTCAGCATACTACTGCCTGAAGACTCTGGGATGCTAATTGAGATGACTGGATATGCCATATTATCTTCCCTTCACCCACCTTCTTCCTTTATCCTACCTCCTCCTGTTCTATTCTCCACTGGAAAAAAATGAACAAGGTTCATAAATATTTCCCCCAACCAGACAAAAGAACCAGACAGAGTCTATCTTACAGATGCTGTGAGGAGTTACCACGAGAATGAAAGCTCCTAGGAAAAATAATTTCCAAGTTATTTTAACCTTGGAGGGTTTCAAATGCCTCTTGTTCTCTTTACTCCCTGTGTATTCAGGTTCACTTGACCTTATGACCATGTAAGAAACTTACCAACTAGTAGAAGACCCTCCCTGAATAGCCATTTCCCACTCTTCTTCTTCCCCATATCACTGAAAGCTAACACATGAGTGTGTCAGTTTTTGAGAAGTTGTGACAGAAGAATTTAATCATTTGGGCTGCTTAATTACAATTATACATATATAAGTCCCTCAGAAAATTAAATGAGGAAAAAGCACAATCTCCAAAAGTCCCATGAAAAGGTGAACTACAGGAGGTTACTCAGTAAAGTTGAAATGCCTTTCGTCACAGGGACAGAGCAGTATTAGACAGGTGGGTCAGAGAGGGGCTACATCAATTTCAGGGCTCAATGAATGTCTTCCCTGTGCCAGTGCACCTATTACACTCAGCAACCTAGACAGAAGCTTGCACGTCAATGAGATGAGAGTGAATTATTGAAAAGCTTCTGTATAAAATGCTACTCTCTGACATTTCCTACAAATCAAATTATTGAGAAAGGTACTTGATGATAAACATATTTAGAAAATGATTTTATTCTCATTGGGTTGCTTTTGCTTGCTCCCACATCCTTGAAATTTTGTTGGTATTAATGGGCTACAAAGTTAAAAGTTCACATGCACATGCACACCCTCCCAATGAGGAGCTTGCGCACCAACCAGAGAAGTAAATAAATTCAATCAACAAAAAATGAAAACATACTATACACAGTAGAAAACCCTTTAAATCATGCCTAATATCTGTTTTTTTAATTTATTTTAATTGTTGTTCTTGTACAGTTTTCTGTCTTTTACTCCCATCCCAGCCCACCCTCCCAGCCCTCCCCACCTCCCTCCCATTTCCACCCCCCTAGTTTTTATCCATGTGTCCTTTATACTTGTACCTGTAAATCCTTCCCCTTTTCCCCTAATTTTCCCTCCCCCTCCCCTCTGGTGACTGTCAGTCTGTTCTCAATTTCAGTGTCTTTGGTTATATTTTGCTTGTTTGTTTTGTTGATTAGGTTCTTAGTAAGGGTGAGATCATACAGTATTTGTCTTTCACTTCCTGGCTTATTTCACTTAGCATGATGCTCTCCAGTTCCATTCATGCTGTTGCAAAGGGTAGGAGCTCCTTCTTTCTTTCTGCTGCATAGAATTCCATTGTGTAAATGTACCATAGTGTTTTGATCCATTCATTTACTGATGGGCACCTGGGTTGCTTTCAATACTTGGCTACTGTGAATTGTGCTGCTATGAAAATAGGGGTGCATAGGTTCTTTTAAACTGGTGTTTCAGGGTTCTTAGGATGTGATCCTAGCAGTGGGATTGCTGGGTCAAAAGGTAGATCCATTTTTAGTTTTCTTAGAAAATTCCATACTGCTTTCCATAGTGGTTGTACCGGTCTGCAATCCCACCAACAGTGTACTACAGTCCCCTTTTCTCCACAACCTCTGCAACACTTGTTGTTTGTTGCTATGTTTATGATGGCCATTCTGACTGGTGTGAAGGGGTATCTCATTGTGGTTTTAATTTCCATTGCTCTTATAGCTAGCTATACTGAGCATCTTTTCATGCATCTCTGGATCCTCTATATGTCCTCCTTGGAGAAGTGTCTGTTCAAGTCCTTCGCCCATTTTTTAATTGAATTGCTTGTCTTCTTAGAGTGGAGTCGTGGAAGTTCTTTATATATTTTGGAGATTAAACCCTCGTCTGAGGTATCATTGGCAAATATGTTTTCCCATACAGTTGCTTCTCTTTTTATTTTAATACTGTTTTCTTTAGCTGTGCAGAAGCTTTTTATTTTGATGAGATCCCATTTGTTTATTCTTTCCTTTATGTCCCTTGCTTTAGGGGACATATCAGTAAAAATGTTGCTGCATGAAATAACTGAGATTTTCCTGTCTCTGTTCTCCTCTAGGACTTTAATGGTGTCATGGCTTATATTTAAATCTTTTATCCACCTTGAATTTATTTTTGTGTATGGTGTAAGTTGGTGCTCGAGTTTCATTTTTGTGCACGTAGCTGTCCAGTTCTCCCAACACCACTTGTTGAAGAGGCTATTTTTACTCCATTTTATGTTGCTGCCCACTTTGTCAAATATTAATTGACCATAGCGACTTGGGTTTATTTCTGGGCTCTCTGTTCTGTTCCACCAGTTCGTGTGCCTGTTTTTGTGCCAGTACCCGGCTGTTTTGATTACAGTGGCCTTGTAATAAAGTTTGGTATCAGGTATTGTGATCCCTGCTACTTTGCTCTTCTTTCTCAAAATTGCTGCAGCTATTCTGGGTCATTTATGGTTCCATATAAATTTTTGAAGTGTTTGTTCTATGTCTGTGAAATATGCCATTGGTACTTTAATAAGTATTGCATTGAATTTGTAAATTGCCTTGGGTAGTATGGACATTTTGATGATGTTGATTCTTCCAGTCCATGAACACTGTATATGATTCCATTTGTTTGTGTCTTCCTTGATTTCTTTCTTCAGTGTTGTACAGTTTTCTGCATACAGGTCTTTTACCTCCTTGGTTAGGTTCATTCCTAGGTATTTTATTTTTCTTTTTGCTATAACAAATGGGATTTTTTTCTTGATTTCTGCTTCTGCTGTTTCATTGTTGGTATACAAAAATGCCTTTGATTTCTGGATATTGACTTTGCATCCTGATGTTTGGCCAAATTCATTTATGCAGTCGAGTAGCTTTTTGGCCAAGTCTATAGGATTTTCTATGTATGCTATCATGTCACCTGTAAACAATGATAGTTTTGTTTCCTCCTTTCCAATTTGGATGCCTTTAGTTTCCTTTTCTTGTCTAATCACTGTGGCTAAGACTTCTAATACTATATTGAATAGGAGTGGTGAAAGTGGACATCCTTGTCTTGTTGCTGATCTTAGTGGAAAGGATTTTAAGTTTTGCTCATTGAATATGATGTTGGCTGTAGGTTTCTGACATATCGCCTGTATTATGTTGAGGAATGCTCCCTCTATTCCCACTTTGCTGAGTGTTTTTTATCATAAATGGGTGTTGTACCTTATCAAATGCTTTTTCCTGCATCTATTGATATGGTCATGTGTAAATCATGTCTAACATCCTTAAACAAAATTGCCTCCTCTTCACCCAGGAAATTAACACATAGTTATTATGACAACAAATGCCTTTTGTTTTTCAGATGGAGGAACCCAAATTCTATTTATAGTTCTCAAGCTGCAAAGATCTAATAGGGTTTATTAGGTCCCACTGTTAGTTCAAGAAAGATGCCAATTTTAATCACAATATACTATCAGGCCTTACTGTCTTGGACAAGATAGTATGGCCTCATACTGCAGGATATCTAGTAGGCTACAATCATAGGCAAAAAAAGTCCCACTCACCTAAGGCTTAGCAGATTTTGTTTCTTGCTGCCTCGGGCAGAACAGTCATCAAAAAATGAGACATCAGATGACCCAAAAGCTAAATGGCTTCTGTTGAGAGACTTGCCTAATAGCATTAAACTAGGATGCTAATACCTAGGGGAGACGCTTAGCCATGTCTTTGATTCTAAGCACATGAACAACAAAGAAATGAAAATCATTGCTTTCTCATTATGACAGATGGGTAACAAGGAGAAGGATCTAGTGATGAGTGAAGGATGCATTAAATCAGTATTTATTCATTTTCTCAAGACCTTTATTTTGTTTCTTCTATATGCCAGGGATTCAATTTAAACCAGAATCATGAAACCTCAGTATAAAATTGTCAGATCCCTCAGACTCAGTTTCCCCTTTGAATAATGACAGTAATGCATGTGTGAGTCAATAATGAAGTGTCACAAACTTTGATCTATTAGAAATGAGCTTCTAGATGATGGGAACTGGCAATTCATTAAACATTTAATTATTTATTTTTGACATTTAAAAAGGGGCAATTAGTATACAAAACTAATATTCAGAGATCAGGTGCATTTTATACAGCAATAATGACCTAGCAAAATGAGATACTGGGAAAACAATCCCATTTATAATTGCATGAAAAATTAAAAAAAACATACCTAGGAATAAATTTAACCAAGAGGTGAAAGACCTCTACTAAGAAAACTATAAAGCACTGAAGAAAGAAACTGAAAACAATACAAATAAATGAAAGTGTTCATAGATAAGAGGAATTAACATCATTAAAATGTTCGTACTAATCAAAGAGAGTCAATGCAATCTTTGTCAGAATACCAGAGGCACATTTCACAGATCTAGATCAAATAATCAAAATGTTTACATGGAATCACATCTTAAAAAATCCCAAATGGTCTCTGCAATATTGAGAAAGAAGAACAAAGTTGGCAGTATCACACTACCTGGTATCAAGCTATACAAGCCCATAGTAATCAAAACAGCTTAGTACTGGTATAAAAACAGGTGTGTACATCCATGGCATAGAACAGGGAGCCCAGAAATGAACCCACACCTATATGGTCAATCAATATTTGACAAAGGAGGCAAAAACACACAATGGAATAAAGATGGTTTATTCAGTGGCACTGGGAAAATTGGACAGACACTTGCAAAAAAAGACACAATACCACCTCCCTACAACATACACAGGAATAAATCCAAATGGATTAAAGACTTAAAAGTCAGACTTGAAAACATAAAAAATCCTAGAAAAAAACATAGGCAGTAAAATCTCTGACATTTCTCTTAGCAATATCTTTCTGACATTTTGGGGGCAAAGGAAACAATCACCACAAAAAATGGGACTACATTAAACTAAAAAGCTTTTTAACAGTAAAGGAAATCATCAACAAAATGACCTGAATAGACACTTCTCCAAAGAGAACATACAAATGGCCAATGGACATATGAAAAGATGCTCAGTGTCACTAATCACCAGAGAAATGCAAATTAAAGCCACAATGAGATAGCACCTTACACTAGTCAGAATGACTATCATCCATAAATCAACAAACGAATGCTGGAGAGGATGTGGAGAAAGCGAAACCCTTGTGCACTGTTGGTGGGAATGCAGATTGGTGCAGCTGCTGTAGAAAGCAGTATGGAGTTTCCTCAAAGAATTTAAAATGGAACTTGTTTACAACCCAACAATTTCACTTCTAGGAACACCGATTCCAAAGGGTATATGCACCCCTATGTTCACTGCAGCATTATTTACAATAGCCATGATCTGGAAGCAGCCCAAGTGTCCATCAGTAGATGAGTGCATAAAAAAATCTCTGGTGCATTTACACAATAAATTACTACTCATCCATAAAAAAAAAAAGGAAATCTTACCTTTCACAACAGAATGGATGGACCTGTAAAGTAGTATGCTAAGTGAAACAAACCAGTCAGAGAAAGGCAAATACCATATGATTTCATTTATATGTGGAATTTAATGAATAAAATAAACTTACAAACAAAAAGTAAAAACAGACTCATAGATACAGAGAACAGATTTACAGCTGTCAGAGGGGAGGGTGGTTGGGGGGGCTAGGTGAAATAGGTGAAGGAATTAAGCAAAAAAAAGGAAAAACCCTCATAGACATAGACAACAGTATGATGATTACCAGAGGGAAAGGGTGGGAAGGGCAGGTAGAAGAGAGTAAACAGGGGACAATTGGTGAAGGAAGAAGATTTGACTTTGGATGGTGAACACAAAATGCAATACACAGATGGTGTATTACAGAATTGTACACCTGAAACCTATATAATATTATTAATCAATTAACCCAAATAAATTCAGTAAAATATAAAAAAAGAAATGAAAAATAAAGAAAAGTTGGCAATGAACAATAAAATAACAGAGTTTACCAAAAAACGAAGATACACAGAGAAGGCTGGCTGAGTATCAGTGAAAGTGATACTGTAAATCATCATACAGATGAGAGTGTATAATGAGTGATACTTTTCTGTGGTAGACATAGTGATATATCTATCAAATGCCCCTCCAGCTTCAGGGAGTGTGGTCAGCACACTGCCTCCAGCCATCAACTTTCTCAGGTCTACCTCAGTTGCCAAGAAGCATGTAGCCTGTTATCAACCCCTTCCTGGGCCAGGCTGCATTTAGTGACTGAGCAAGGCAGGGTTATAAAGTCCTGAGCATTTTGGACCAGAAGGACACACTGGGGCCCTCAGATAGGTGATGGTCTCTATTTCCCTACAGAGTTGGCTGAAGCTTTGTCTATCTTGCATTTGAATTCTTCCCCTGCCTAATTCTGTTCCGTCCCTGCTTCCTTTCATAGGTGTTAATCCCTAATACACATCTGGCACCGAAAACTCTGCCTCCAAATGCTTTACTCTATAACAGATTATTTTACATACTGTTGCCAAAACACTCTTAGAAGATAGGGATTATTATCTTCGCTGCATAAAAGAAGAAAGTGAGGGTTAAAGTGAATAAGTAACTTACCCATGTTTACACATCTAGGAAGGACCACTCCTAGAGAAAGAAATTCTTGGAAGGAAAAAATTGTTCTCTTTTTCACAATTCACTTCTCCAACCTACCTTCATGCAGATTTGATTATTGAAAACCATGTCGCCGTTGGCCAAGACTCCTAACCTAAATTTACCTCTGTAACAGGCACAAGATCCAGAGAGATTTTGCCACTGGTACTTTTTCAGAGACAAGTCAAATGTGCTCACCTGGAGTAATTCTTCCATTTTGATTTAGGCTGCCTATGCCCCAAGAAAACTAAGTTCCTAGTACAATGTCTAAATCCATCTTTAAGCATCTTGAATTATGCCATTTAACAAACCATGGCCTGGGAATGCTGCATTTCCAGCTCCTCATAAAGGCAACTGGTTAACATTAGTAGCTGTAGAAAGTGGGTCCTTCTTCCAGTAGGAAATAAAATGGAGGGACCACTGCCAAATAAAGAAGGGACATTGTAGTCCCTCCCTGTGGATGTTGTTAATTTCCCTCAATCAAGAATGTTGTAATTTACTACACAGGTATTACCAGAAAATGTCTGAGGAGAGGCCTCAGTAAATTCAAGTGACATGAAAGGTGCCAGAAATACAAATATAATCATCTTGGAAATATGTACATAGAAATTCTGAGAATGTTCAAGGTGGTAAAAACAGCCTATGTGTTAAGGTTTCAGGGGTTGATATGCCAATAGTAGGAACAGTGGATGAAGCAAAAAAAAATGGTAGAGGGACACTATTGAAGTCCTTCTTGGTTGTGAATTATCTCTTCTGGTGTGTTTGTTCTGGTTGTTGTTGTTTATAAAATGAAATTGACTTTGGGTATGGCTAGTGGAAGCATTAACACATTACGGGAAGAGTAATTCTTGGCATTGGTTTCTTAGAGATGAGGGCCATTTTTTTTTTCTGTCAAAATGCATGTATTTCTCTCTTTTTTTTCTGTAAGAGATTAATGGAACATAAAATTCCTTTCATAAAAATTTACTTTTAGAAAACTTTGAAGGGGTAGGGATGCCAGGTCTTTTGAAAAGAAAGGCAGAAAGAGGTAGAGGAGCACAGCCTGAATTCCCTAGCCTACAGCATAACAGAACATGCTTCAGCTCCACATTTGGCCATTCCCCAAATGACTCCTACAATTTCCCTGTGATGAATTAGATGATTTAATTAGTGTTCCAGTTTTATCTTAAGAGTTCAACAAATACATAACCAAAGTTGAGCATATAAATATGCATTAAATAAAAGGGGAAAAGTTTAATAAATTAGCTGCAAATAGCTCCAAAATGAGTTCCTTTGGGATGGGAACCTAGTCTCATTCATAACTGTATCAATTGCAGAGATGATCATGTGCTTGGCATACAGTAAGTACTTGATTGGGTTTCTTATAACTGAATTTAAAAGGTAAACCAAGTTGAAAGGATTTAATGGAGTCAAGCTTGTAAAGATATTTAACCAAAAAATTACATCCTGACAACACCTAAGGCACCAAGTTTTTGATCTCATATAGCTTTCTTAATTTGAAAAGTAAAGCCACCCATTTTTTCCAATTAATAGAAAGGAAAACAACTTCCAATCCTATTGCCTACACTGTCACAATCATGGGGATTCATATCAAAGAGCTTTTAATGACAGATCTTTTATTTACTTATTTAATTTTATATTTGTGTTATGTTCAAATATAGTTGTCACCATTTTCTCCCCACCCACTTCCACTGCCCAACCCCAATCCTACCTATCTTTGGCTTTGCCCATGGGTCCTTCATACATGATCCTTTATGGCCTAACCCCACTTCCTCCATTATTGCCACCCTTCCCCACTAGTTACTGTCAGTTTGTACTTTATTTCAATGTCTTTGGTTATATTTTGTTTCCTTGTTTGTTTTGTTGATTGTATTCCACTTATAGGTGAGATCATATTGTATTTGTCTTTCACAGCCAGGCTTATTTCACTTAGCATAATGCTCTCTAGTTCCATCCATGCTGTCAAGAAGGGTAGGAGCTCTTTCTTTCTTTCGGATGCATAGTATTCCATTCTGTAAGTGTACCACAGTTTTTTGATCCTCTCATTTACTGATGGACATTTAGATCTCTTCCAGCACTTGGCTATTGTAAGTAATGCTGCTATGAACATATGGGTGCATAGGCTCTTTTGGGTTGTTGTTTCAGGATTCTTAGGGTATAATCCCAGCAGTGAAAATACTGGGTGAAAAAGCAGTACCAATTTTATTTTTTTGAGGAAATTCCATAGTGTTTTCCACAGTGGCTACACCAGGTTGCATTCTCATTAACAATGTACTAGGGTTCCCTTTTATCCACAACCTCACCAGCACTTGTTTATTTATTTCTTCATGATGGCAATTCTGACCATTGTGAAGTTGTATCTCATTGTGGTTTTAATTTCCATCTCTCTGATGGCTACTGATCCTGAGCATCCTTTCATATATCTCCAGCCAGGCAGTGAAAGACAAATATATTTGTATTTAGTATTGGAGGGGGATAACAGGAAAAAGAAGGGGAAAGGTCATCAAGTAACATGTATAAAGGACCCATGGACAAAGAAAAAGGGGGGAAGGTTTGACACTGGGAGGTGGGTATGGGTGGGGTTGGGAAAAGAGGTAGTGGAAAATGGAGAAAACTGTACTTGAACAACAATAAAAAAGAAAAAAATAAAAATTGATATAGAATATACCAATAAATAAATAAATAAATAATGCATACATACCTACCTACATACAAAATTAACCAAGAAAAGGTTGGATGCAGTAATGGTTAGTGTAGTCACCAGACAATGTCAAAAACAGGTGTTTCTTCAACCTCTAGAATGCCAGCTTAGGGATAAAACCTTATGTATAGTTTTCTTGACATGTCACACTGACCCATTCCATTGCTGGCCCTAGATTACTTTGTAACTTGCAAGCACAATTAATTTTTTCTCCTGAAAAGCAGCAATTATTTGTTAAGGTCTCGTTGGAACATGCTCTCCATCTCCAGCAGCTCCTGACTTGCCTAGAAGGTTCCAGAGGTGAACTCTCTCCACCTGAGAACTATGAACAGGTTGATCAAACTGTTTGGGGTGATGGAACTCTGGGTAAAGTGGGTAATATCAAACCCATAAAAATTAACCTAAAAGAAAGGGGGCAGATCTTATTGAAGAAAAAATATCTCCTTGAGTTTGATATCCAAAATATATGAACTCACACAACTCCAGTCCAGGAAGACAAACAATCCAATTAAAAAATGGGCAAAGCACCTGAACAGACGATTATCCAAGGAGGACATACAGAGGGCTCATGGACACATGAAAGGATGCTCAGCATCACTAGCCATCAGAGAGATGCAAATTAAAACCACAAGAGGACAGAGATGGCAGGGAGGTAGGTGGGAGCAGAACCCAGTTCTCTCTGTGCCCCTCTGGACACCCACCTGATCTCTTGAGGAATGGAGTGAACAGCCAATGGAATCCAAGCTTATATGAAGTTTGGAGGCTAAAAATTGTAGAGGACATTGAAAAACAGAGGTGAAGAGATTGTGCTGGACTGGTAAGGTCCTTGGGATCTGCGCAGGGACCTAGGCTGCTGTGGGTCCTGGCCCAGCACCTGCTGCAGGATACAGGGAGGAGAGTTAGATCACCAGCTCCCTTCCCTACCAGAGCAGGGAGGGCAGCCTGGCACCAGAAGGAACCTGGATGATGGAAGTCGCTGGGGGGAATAGAGACAAAGTGGGAGACACACAGAGGCAGTGTACATCCACTGGGACTGTGGATATGGGCAGCAGAGAAATCGAGGTGCTGAGTGAAACCTGGAGAAAGGGGGAGATCAGCTGTGTAGGACCCTGACTCAGACAATATCCAGACATGGCTGAGTGGAACCACGTGCCCCAGCTTGACCCATGCTCCATGTCCAGAGGCTGAGTGGTTGATCTGAGTCTGAAAGCGTACAGAGGACCTGGACCAGAGGCTAGGAAACTGTGAATATTGCAGCCCAGACCTGGTCTCCATCCTCTCAAAACTGTAGGAAGGGAGAAAAGTGAAGCCCAGCTCCCTTCTTCCTGTGGCACCCAGGAAGACCAGCAGAACTCTGAACAAGTTGAAAGTCAGCAGGAGGCTTATTTTTTTCTTTTGCCTCTTTTTTTCTCTTTTTTTATTTCCCCTAAGTGAGACAATAAGACGTGGAGTAAAGAAAGGCCGAGAGACAGATCCAAAGGAGGAACACAAGGCTAACCCCAAAAATTGAGAAACAGACAAACGTCACTTTGCTATCCTGTGGAACTGGCATTTTATTGTTTGTGTATATTATTATTATTTATTCATTATTTTACCACTTTTGTTTTATTAGTATTTTTAATTTATCTTCCTTATATTTAGTTTTCCTCATTTTATTTCTTTGTTTAATTGCATTGTTTGACTGGTTTTCCTCATTCTGTCTTTATTGCATTTTAATTTTCCTTCTTTCACTTCACCTGTGTTCCAATAACACACTACTCTTGATCATGTACTTTGTATTCTGGTTATCCAAATCATGTATTTCTTGTCATATTATTCTTGTTCCAGTACTACTGTAAATAATTATTGTTCCATACAATTGTACATACTACACAGCAACCTTCTCTGATCTTAGCCCAATTTACTTTATTCCTGAACATTATTATTATTATTGTTATGGTTAATTCTATTCTCTCTCACACTACACTTACTTTCTATCCTTTACTCTCACTATATCTAATCATCTAACCTTTTACAAGCACTTTGTTTTCTGCATTCAGCTCATAATCCTCCTCCCCTCTAACAAGAATCTTATCTCTCTTTTACCTTTTATAAAAAGTGGCTAGATGGGTGAAATATCACATTTAACACTATACTTATCCAAAGAATCTCCTATCTCTTCTCTATTTGCCAGTACTTTAAATCCCATAAAATACTCTCCTGCTGTCTTGAGAGCTTGTTTGGAGGTTTCAGCAGGGGAACTCAGCTACTCATATAGCCTTAACTAAAGACTGGTGGTCCTTTCCTCTAGTCAGGAAGGTCATCTTTGACCGAGTGTGCAGTTTTGGGAGGGATGCAGAGGATTGGTGACAGAAGAAGGGGATACATTCCTAGCCAGCCATATCAGCTGAATCAACCCTGGCAATTAGTGGGGTTACAGATGTTGCAACTAGATCACCCTCACATCCTCTCCCACTGTCTTAATCCATTTTGCCTATGCCCTGCCACTGATCACATAGAAGAATAGGTGGGAACTGTGAACATCAGTATACCTGCTAGAGGGGAGAAACCACCAACAAAGGAACCACCAAAATGTAAAAATCCAAGTACAGTAAGAGAGCCCACACAAACAGAAGAAAAGGAAAATCTAAAGTTTTCAGATAAAGAGATCAAAGACACCACAACACTGAACCCCACAGAATTCCTATCATAGAGGTTCACCCTACAAAGCTGGCAAAGTGAAACATCAGGAAGTGCAGAAACAAACAAAAAGATTACCCTAAAACGGGGAAAGAAAAAAAAGAACATGCAATCAAAAGTAATGGAAGACTCCCCATCAAAAGTGCTAAATGAAATGGAGGTAAGCAAACTATCTGATATAGAATTCAAAATAATGGTGTAAAGATGATCAAGGAACTCACAGACAACTACAAGGAACTGAGCAAGAACTACAACAGTATGAAAAAGGAAATAGAAACTATGAACAAAAACCAGGAAGAAATGAACAATAAATACTCAGGAATAAAAAATAAACACACTAGAGGGAATTACAAGCAGGCTGGATGAAGCAGAGGATCAATCAGTGAGTGGGAGCACAAGAAAGAAAAAAACACCCAGAAAGAGCAAGAAATGAAAAGAGAGATTAAGGAAGAAGGAAGATGTGGTAAGGGAATTGCAACAAAACATGAAATGTAATAATATTCATATAATAGGGATACCAGCAGGAGAAGAAGAAGAGCAAGGGATAGAAATACTGTTTGAAAAAGTAATGATGGAAAACTTCCCTAATTTGATGAGGGAAAAGTCACACAAAACCAGGAAACAAAGACAGTCTCAATTAAGAGGAACCCAAAGAGGCCTGCTGCAAGACACATCATAATTAAAATAGCAAAATTCCAAGACAAAGAGAGAATCTTAAACTCAGAAAGGGAGAAAAAGGAAGCAACATACAAGGGAGCCCAGATAAGACTAGCATCTGACTTCTCAATGGAAACTCTCCAAGCCAGAAGAGAATAGCAAGAAATATTCCAAGTAATGAAAAACAAAGGCCTGCAACCAAGATTACTCCATTCAATAAGTTTCTCAATTAACATAGAAGGCCAAATAAGGAGCTTCCCAGTCAAAAAAAAAAAAAAAGCCTCAAAGAATACACTTCCATCAAACCACTTTGCAAGAGATGAAAAAGGGATTGCTTTAAGAATAGGGAAAAAAAAGTGAGAGATAGAGGAACATGGGTATGAAAAATGTCAATGAAAAAGTACCTATCAATAATAACCTTAAACATAAATAGATTAAATGTCCCAATCAAAAGACGTTGGACATCTGAATGGATGCAAAATCATGACCCACACATGTACTGCCTACAAGAGACCCACCTCAAAGCAAAACACCTACACAAACTGAAAGTGAATGGGTGGAAACAAATATTCCAAACAAATGGAGAGGAGAAAAAAAAGCCAGGGTAGCATTACTCATATCAGACAATATAGACTTCCAAGAAAGGCCATACAAAAAAATCCCAGAAACTCACTTCATAGTACTTAGGGGGAAGAATCCATTAGGAAGACAAACATTATAAACATATATTCCTCCAACACAGGAGTATCCAAATACATAAAGAAAATCTTAGAGGACTTCAAGAAAGATATTGACAGCAACACAATTATACTAGGGGATTTTAAGACCCCACTGTCAAAAATGGATAGATCTTCCAAGCAAAATATCAACAAAGATATTGTGGCATTGAACAATGTCCTAGATGAAATAAACTTAACTGATATATATGTATATATAGGGAGAGACTTTCATCCCAAAGAAGCAAAACACACATTCTTTTCAAATTTACATGTGTCTTGGAATCATGTGTCTTTGATCACATGATAGGATACAAAAAAAGAAAGCCTAAATAAATTCAAAGAAACTGAAATAATATCAACCATTTTCTCTGATGACAAGGGACTGAAACTAGAAACTAACCCCAAGGAAAAAACTCAAAAACATTCACTCATGGAGATTGAACAACATGCTATTAAACATTGAATGTGTCAAGAATGTGATCAAGGAAGAAATTTTAAAAATTCAGGAAACCAATGAAAATGAACTCACAACAATCCAAAACTTATGAGACATAGCAAAGGCAGTACTGAGAGTGAAGTTCATAGTGGTACAGGCCTACCTAAAAAAGATAGAAACATTTATAATAAACAACCTAACCTTAAACCTACAAGGACTGGAAGAAGAACAACAAAGACAGCCCAGAGCAAGTAGAAGGAAGGAAATAACCAAGATCAGAGCAGAATTAAATGATATGGAGAATAAAAGCATAATTCTAAGGATCAATAAATCCAGGAGCTGATTCTTTCAAAAGATAAACAAAATTCATAATCCTTTAAGAAGACTCATCAAGAAAAATAGAGAGAAAACCCAAATAAACACAACTAGAAATGAAAAAGAAGAAATTAGAACTGATACCACAAAAATACAAAGGATTCTATGAAATTACTATGAAGAACTATATGGCAAAAAATTTGAAAACCTAGGCAAAATGGACAAATTTCTCCAAAAATATAACCTTCCAAAAATGAATGAAGAAAAAGCAGAAAGCCTGAGCAGACCAAGAACAGGTCATGAAATTCAAGCAGTAATAAAAAACCCAACACACAAAAGCCCTGGACCAGTCAGTTTCACAGGAGAGTTCTACAAAGCATTTAAGGAAAAGCTAACCCTTATCCTTCAAAAATTCCAAAAATTCCAAGAAGACAGAAGACTCCCAAAATCTTTTTTATGAATCCAGCATCATCCTAATTCCAAAACCAGATAAAGAGACAACAAAGAGGGGAAATGTTAGGCCAATATCACTGATGAACATAGATGCTAAAATCCTCAACAAAATATTGGTAAACCACATCCAGCAATACATAAAAAGGATCATTACACCATGACCAGGTGGGATTCATCCCAGGGATGCAAGGATGGTACAATATTCACAAATCAATAAATATAATACATCAGATTAAAAAATGAAAGAGAAAAATCATGTGATCATATCAATAGATGCAGAAAAAGCATTTGATAAAGTACAGCACCCATTTATGATAAAAACACTCAGCAAAGTGGGAACAGAGGGAGCATTCCTTAACATAGTAAAGGCCATATATGAGAGACCTACAGTCAACATCATACTCAATGGGCAAAAACTAAAATTGTTTCCACTAAGATCAGGAACAAGGCAAGGTTGTCCACTTTCACCACTTCTATTCAATATAGTATTGGAAGTATTGGCCACAGAGATTAGACAAGAAAAGGAAATAAAAGGCATCCAAATTGGAAAGGAGAAAACAAAACTGTCATTTTTTGCAGATGACATGATAGCATACATAGAAAATCCTATAGACTGCAACAAAAAACTGCTTGACCTAATAAATGCATTGGGAAAAAAAGCAGGATACAAAGTCAATATTCAGAATAAAAGGCATTTTTGTATACCAACAATGTAATATCAGAAACAGAAATCAGGAAAAAATCCCATTTGATATAGCCACAAGAAAAATAAAATACCTAGGAATAAACCTAACCAAGGAGGTAAAAGACCTGTACTCAGAAAACTACACAACACTGAAGAAAGAAATTAAGGAAGATGCAAACCAATATAAGCATACACTGTGTTCATGGACTGGAAGAATTAACATCATCAAATTGGCCATACTACCCAAATTAATTTATAGATTCAATGCAATCCCTATTAAAATATGAATGATATGTTTCACAGATATAAGACAGACACTTAAAAAATTTATATGGAAACATAAAAGACCCTGAATACCTGCAGCAATTTTGAGAAAGAAGTACAAAGTAGGAGGGATCACAATACCTGATATCAAACTGTATTACAAGGCCACTGTAATCAAAACAAACTGGTACTGGCAAAAGAACAGACACATGGACCAATGGAACAGAATAGAGAGCCAAGAAATAAACCCAAGTCACTATGGTCAATTAATTTTTGACAAATGGTGTTGGGAGAACTGGACAGCTACGTGCAAAAAAAAAAAAAAATGAAACTCTAGCACCAGCTTACACCATACACAAAAATAAATTCAAGGTGGATAAAAGATTTAAATATAAGTCATGACACCATCAAAGTCCTAGAGGAGAACATAGGCAGGAAAATCTCAGATCTTTCATGCAGCAATATTTTCATTGATATGTCTCCTAGAGCAAGGGACATAAAGGAAAGAATAAACAAATGGGATCTCTTCAAAATAAAAAGCTTCTTCATGGCTAAAGAAACAGCATTAATATGAAAAGAGAACCAACCATACGGGAGAACATATTTGCCAAGGGTACCTTAGACTAGGGTTTGATCTCCAAAATATATAAAGAACTCTCACGACTCCACTCTAGGAAGACAAGCAACCCAATTAAAAAATGTGCTAAGGTCTTAAACAGACACTTCTCCAAGGAGGACATACAGAGGGTCCAAATACACATGAAAAGATGCTCAATATCACTAGACATCAGAGAGATGCAAAATCAAACCAGAATATGATACTGTTTCATATCAGTGAGAATGGCCATCATAAACAAAGCAACAAACCACAAGTGTTGGAGAGGTTGTGGAGGAAAGGGAACCCTAGTGTACTGTTGGTGGGATTGCAGACTTGTGCAACCACTATGGAAAACAGAATGAATTTCTTCAGAAAACTAAAATGGAACAGCCTTTTTACCTGTCAATTCCCCTGGTAGGATTATATCCTAAGAACCCTGAAACACCAATTCAAAAGAACCTATGCACCCCTATGTTCATAGCAGCAGAATAGCCAAGTGCTGGAAACCACCTAAGTGCCCATCATTAAATGAATGGATCAAAAAATATGGTACATTTACACAATGGAATTCTATGCAGCAGAAAGAAAGAAGGAGCTCCTATCCTTCTTGACAGCATGGTTTGAACTGGTGAGCATTATGCTAAGTGAAATAAGCCAGGTGGTAAAAGAAAAACACCATATGATCTCACCTTTAACTGGAACCTAATCAACAAAACAATCAAGCAACAAAACTGAACCAAAGACATTGAAATTAAGAACAAACTGACAGTAACCAAAGGAGAGAGGGGAGGGGATTAATGGGGGAGGAAGGGTGAAGGGTTTACAGGGACAACTATAAAGGACATATCAATGAAAACAAGGAGGTGGAAACATGGGAGGGAGGTTGGGATGACTGTGGTGGTGGGGAGGAGTGGGGAGAAAAGGCAGAAAACTGTACTTGAACAACAATAAAATTCAAAAGTATTTAATTTTAAAAAAGCTGTTATATTAAAGTCAAATTCCAAGTGTTTTGAGGAAAAGAAAAAACAAGATTTCACTTCACACATTCAGAATGGCCATCATAAAGAAATCAACAAACAACATGTACTGGTTGTGGAGAAAAGAGAACCCTATTACACTGTAATGGGAATGCAGTCTCATGCAACCACTGGAAAACAGTATGGAATTTCCTCAGAAAACTAAAAATGGAACTTCCTTTTAACCTAGCAATTCCACCACTGAGATTATACCATTAGAATCTGAAATAGCAATTCAAAAGAACTTATGCACCCCAATGTTCATAGTTATTTACAATAGTCAAGTGCTGGAAACAGCCTAAGTGCCCATCAGTAAATGAGTGGATCAAAAAACTGTGGTCCATTTACACAATGGAATACTACACAGCAGAAAGAAAGAAGGAGCTCCTACCCTTCACCACCACATGGATGGAACTGGAGAGTATTATGCTAAGTGAAATAAGCCAGGAAGTATAAAACAAATACCATATGATCTCACCTATAAGTGGAACCTAATCAACAACAACAACAACAACAAAAAAAAAAGTGAGCACAACAGAACCAGAGACATGGAAATAATGAACAAACTGACAATAACAAGAGGGGAAGAGAAAGGGGAATCTTGAGGGAAAGAAGAAAAAGGGTCAAGTCAAAGAGCATGTATAAAGGACCCATGGGCAAAGACAACGGTCAGGAGGATTGATTGTGGAATTTGGGAGCTGTTGGGGTGGGGAGGGTAATGGTTGAAAATGAGGACAAATGTAACTGAATAACAATAAAACAATTTTAAAGAGAAGAAAAATATCCCCTTAAGAATGAAACTTCAGAGGTTATTCAGCCATATTGCAAAATGTATTAAATTTGGGGCTAATTTGGTCATGCCAGGCCCCCATAACACTCCTATTTTGCAAGTAAAAAAGCTTCATTCTGAAAAATATCAGTTTGTACAGGATCTTGGAGCCATAAATGACATTTTTCAGGACATTCATCCTATCGTGCCCAACCCATATACTCTGTTGACCATGGTGCCTGGGGGTAGCGAATGGTATTCAGCCCTAAAGTTGAAAGATGTCTTTCTGCATCCCAATAGATAAATAGGCTCAACTACTCATCACCATTCAATGGCATGACCCAGAATCTAAAGCTATGCTCCAATACAGCTGGACCATGTTGCCACAAAGATTTAAGAACTTCCTGACTATTTGGGGGGAAATATTAGCAAAAGACATAAGGGATATTCAATTGAAATTAGGAGTTGTTTTCCAATATATAGATGATGTACTGATAGCTAGCAATACTTACAAGGACTTGTTGCTAAACACCATCACAGTCCTGAATCATTCAGCAAAAAGAAGATATAAATTATCACCTCCCAAGGCCCAGATTTGCAAAGAGGAGGTAGGTTCCTCCTGTTTCAGTTGAAATCCCATACCTGGGGTTTCAACTGAAAAAGGGTACTAGAAATTTGATAGCAGATAGAGAGCAAGCCATTGCTAAAATAAAAATATCAGAGAACCAGAGGGAGTTTGGTGGGTTCTTAGGGATTACAGAGTTCTGCCAAGTTTGGATTTCAAACTTTGGACTTATAACAAAATCACTGTATAATTCCTTGAAAGGACTGGACTCTGAATTTTTGGAATGGATAAGGGATTGCAGGTAGCATTTGATATTTGAAGGAAAACCTAGTTTTGGCTCTCACACTAGGATGGCCCAATTTACAGAAACCTTTCAAATTATACATTCATCAAAGTCAGGGGATTGGACTGCGTTTGCTAACCCAAGCTATGGGAAATATTTCATGACCCATAACATAGCTCTGAAAACATTTGAATCTCACAACAAAGGGATGGCCACCATATTTTTAGGCAGTGGCAGCTAGCTGTGACATCTGACAGGAAGCTGAGAAGTTTACTTTGGAGCATCCTACTATGGTATTTGTACCACACAAGGTCCTAATTGTATTGGAACAGAAAGGAGGGTATTAGCTGACAGAAGGATGCATGGGAAAATACCAGGCCATTCTGTCAGACAATCCAAAAATTACGTTACAGAGTACCACCCTGCTCCCAGACAGAGGGAGACTCAGCCCTCCAGAATGGCTGCTGAGAAAATATTGACCATATTTATTCCTGTAGATTGGATCTATTAGGCCAGCACTGAGAGCATCAGACTGGGAGCTATATACAGGCAGGAGTAACTTCATAGACATCAGCCAGGGACGAGCAGGGTAGATGGTAGACCCGATAGACAAAGATAATAGAAGCCCAAACACTTGCACTGGGAACCTCAGTACAAAAGGCTGAACTGAGCCCTCACCAAAGCCTCAGTACTGTCTTGGGGAAAGGAGGTTAACATCTACACAGACTCCAAATATGCCTTCATTGCAGTCCATGCTCATGGAACATAATGGAAAGAGAGAGGGCTCTTAACTTTGGGAAACAAGGACCTCAAACATGCAAAAGAGATTTTACAACTGCTAGAAGCAGTCAATTTGCCAAATCAGATTGCCATAATACAATGCCCAGGACACTGAAAGGACAGTTCCCAAATAAGCCATGGGAAACAAACTGCTAATAAAGCAGTCAGAGAAGCAGCTGGAGGGCTGCCATACCTAGGGGCTTTGATCCCCTGCTTGGACTTGTCAAAGTTTAAACCCCCTTATGCAGAATGAGGTTAGGAACAAGCCCATGAATAGGGAGTGTCTAATGCTGACACAAATCTATGTGGAAGGTCAATATTCATGGTATGATCTTACTCCCTGAAGCTCTAGTGTATACCATCCTCAAACACCTAAATGTAGGGGTTAATTATGGAAGAGATACTTTGATAGACTTCATTAGACCACAGTTGAAGGGTCCTCATTAGCAAGGACCATTCAGAGGTTTACCCAAGCCTGTCAGTTAAGTTCCAAAAACAATACTAAGACAGAGCATACCCCAACAAAAAGGGAGTACAACACAAAGCATTATGCCCACTTGAGGCTTGGCAAATAAACTGTACACAAAGGTCTAAAATCAGATGGAATTTCAAACTTTTATTAGTTTTAGGGGATGTTCTGGATGTGTAGAGGCATACCTTACTAGAATTGAGAAGGTGACCGAGGTAGCAAAACATTTACTTAAAGAAATAATCCCTTCAGGAGTTCCAGCCAAGATGGAAGTGTGGGTAGAAACCCTTCACTTCCTTGGACAACCAAAAGGAGGATAACAACCAATCTAAAATCAATAAACAACCAGAAGTGCCAGAAAAATCAAACTGCATGGAACTCTGACAACCAAGGAATTAAAGAAACAGTCAACCAGCATGAACAGACCAACAAGATGGTGAACAGAGAGAACCCACAGCAAGGCGGTGACTGTGGGGGCAGGGCTGGCTGAGGGAAACTGTGATGAGGCAGCAGACCACGAGGGCAGGGCTGGCTTAATGGGAAAGTGGGACTCAGAGCTGACTGTGGACTACAGCAGGGGTTACCGCAGTGGGAGAAAATCCCAGTCTCACACAAGGATTCACTGGAAAGTGGGGCTAGAGCTGAGAAGGTGAGCTGCATTGTTCCCTTTCTGGCCCCTCCCCCAAAGGCAGTGCTGCAGTGCAGCAAGGAGGGTTTCCATGCCCTGGTGGATACCTAAGGCCCCACCCCTTACAACTTAACAGGTGTGCCGAGACAAAGAGGCAGGACCAAAATGAAAGAACAGAGCAAAACTTCAGAAAGAGAGCTAAGCCATGAGGAGATAGCCCACCTATCTGATGGAGAATTTGAAGCCCTGGTAATCAAAATATTCACAGAATGATTGAGCTTCGTCACAAAGTGAAAGATACCCAAAATGAAATAAAGCAAAATATTCAGAGAACTAACAATGACAGAAAGGAAATCAGGACTTGAATCAATGATTTGGAACAAAAGGAAGAAATAAACATCCAACCAGAACAGAATGAAGAAACAACAATTCAAAAAAATGAAGAGAGGCTGAGGAACCTCTGGGACAATCTGAGACATTCCAATATCCGAATTATAGGGGTGCCAGAAAGTGAAGAGGAAGACCAAGAAATTGAAAACTATATGAACAAATAATGAAGGAAAATTTCCCCAGTCCAGTGAAGGAAATAGAATTCCAGGAACTCCAGAGAGTCCCAAAGAAGTTGGACCCAAAGAGGAACACATCAAGGCACATCATCATTAAGTTACCCATGATTAAAGATAAAAAGAGAATCTTAAAAGCAGCAAGAGGAAAGGAAAGAGTTACCTACAAAGAAGTGTCCATAAGGCTATCAGCTGATTTCTCAAAAGAAACTTGCAGGCAAGAAGGGGCTGGAAAGAAGTATTCAAAGTCATGAAAGGCAAGGACCTACATCCAAGATTACTCTATCCTGCAAATCTATCATTTAGAATGGAAGGGTAGATAAAGTGCTTTCCAGATAAGATCAAGTCAAAGGAGTTTGTCATCACCAAGCCATTATTATATGAAGTGTTAAAGGGACTTGTCTAAGAAAAAGAAGATTAAAAAATATGAGCAGTAAAATGATAACAAACACAACTATCAACAAATGAACCTAAAAGAAAAGAAAAACAATGAAAACAAAAACTAAACAAACAACTAGAACAGGAACAGAATCAGAGAAATGGACATCACATAGAGGGTTTTCAGTGGGGAGGGGAAAGGGAGGAATAGGGGGGAAAGGGACTGGGAAGAAGAAGCATAATTGGTAGGCATAAAATAGATGAAGAAATGTCAAATATGGTATAGGAAAGAGAGAACTCAAAGAATTTATATGTACAACCCATTGACATGAACTAAAGGGGGAGGGAATGCTGAAGGGTTGGTGGGTTCAGGGTGAAGGGAGTGTAAAAGGGAAAAATTGGGACAACTGTAATAGCATAATCAATAAAATATAATTTTAAAAAAGAAATAATCCCTTCAGATATATTCCCAGCAGTGGATTGCTAGGTCAAAAGGCAGTTCCATTTTTAATTTTTTGAGTTTTCTCCCTACTGTTTTCTACAGTGTCTGCACCAGTCTGCATTCCCACCAACAGTTCAAAAGGGCTTTCCTTTCTCCACATCTTTGCCAGCATTTGTTGATTTATTGATGATAGCCATTCTGGTGGGTGTTAGCTGATATCTCATTGTGGTTTTAATTTACATTTATCTGATGATTAGTGACATTGAGCATCTTTCAATATGTCTATCGACCATCCATATATTCTGTTTGGAGAAGTATGTATTCATGTCCTTTGCCCATTTTTTAAAATTGGTTGTTTGTGGGTTTGGTGTCGAGTTTTTTAAGTTCTTTATACATTTTTGGATATTAGCCCTTATCAGATGTATTGGCAAATGTTTGCCCACTCTGTGCATTGCCTTTCTATTTTGTTGATGTTTTTCTTTGCTATAATTTGAAAGAACATAAGTGGTATTTACAATGCCAATATGGAAGCAACCCAAATGTCCATTGGTACATGAGTGGACAAAATAACTATGGGATATTTACACAATGGAATACTACTCAGCCATAAAAAAGAAAACTTTATCCCTTGTGACCTAATGGAAAGCCTGGCTAAGTGAAATAAGCCAGTCAGACATAGAAAGACAAATACTGCATGAGTTTACTCACATGTGGAATCTAATGAACAAACTGAAATAACAAGCAACATAGAGACACTCATAGATAGAGGGCAGGATGATAGCTAAGGGGGAGAGATTAAGGGTGGAGGGATTGAGCAAAAAGGAAAAGGACTTATGGACATGTACAACAGTGTGGTGCTTGCAGGGGGGAGTATAAGGGGACTAAATGGTAATAGAAAAATACAATAAAAAGAAAGAAAGAATCCCTAGTTTTCAACTTCCTCACACCAGTCAAAGCAACAATGGACCATTGTTCACTTCAGAGATCTCCCAGAAGTTTGGACAGGCACGACAAATTCAATGAAAACTACAAGCAGCTTGGAGACCACAATCTGCGAGAAAGATTGAGAAAATGAACCACACAATAAAGACCTTGACAAAAATATGCCAGCAAGTGCATCTGAAATTGGACCAGGCACTCCATATTGACTTGCTCCAAATTAATGTAGCACACAGAAGTGAGCTTAAATTAAGCCCTTTTGAAATACTTTATGGAAGACCCTTCCAATACTGTGTTATGAGTGCCACTTAAATTTGGAGTCCAAGTCAAAAATTAATAAGCAATATGTATATCATTTAGGGCAAACACTAACCATTTTGCACAAGTTTGCTCATTGCTGGTCTATATATCTATCTGATGAACCCTTATACCCATTCCAACAGGGAGATTGAGTCTTACTAACGACCAGAAAGACTCAAGGCCCTGAACAACATCTAGCTGAGCAATGGACTGTTCCGGCTGACATTCTGCTGAGAACTCACTCTTCCTTAAAGCTCATGAGAATCAGGCCTTGGATCCACCACACATGGTTAAAGTGGGCACCACCTGAGGAGGCCTCAGACCCTGCTGCTGTGATTGATGCTGAAGCAAAAAGGTGAAACTGCATTCCTGAAGGAGAGCTAAATTTTCTCTTTTGGAATAGGACAGTAGCCCCCAGTGCAAAGTGACAAATTTCCTTTTGCTTCATTTCATTTTATATTAACTTGAAGAATAAAAAAAAAAAACAAAATTATCTTCTGGAAGGCAAGCCTCTGGTATGATAAGCTTCCCCAACAAGGTGGATGTTGTAGGAAGCCATCAGTATCAGTGTACTAGCTGGCGTTGTTGTGAGAGGCTGCATTTGGCTTCAGTGAATTTTTTTTCAGACTCAATACATTTGCCCATTTCATTATGGGCGATTTATGAGTACATTGCCCTCATTGTGCAAAGAGTTCAGCAGTTTTTGACCAAAAATGACATGACCCATGTGCCCCACCTTCACTTTTTACCCAATCTTGTCCCAAGTAACTTTTCTTGTTTCTGTGGATAAAAAAAGTCCCCACAGAGAAACATATTGTTGATGTAGAAGAGGTGAAACAAAAAATGGCAGAAGCACTAACAGGTATCAAAATCAATGAGTTCAAAATTTTTTGAACAGTTGAAAAAATATATTCATAGGTGCATTGCATCAAATGGAGAGTACTTTGATGGTGACTGAAGTTCAAACATGTAAGAATAAAAACATAATTTTTAATTGAAAATTCCATTTTTAGGGGGGTTCCTTCCTGTATTTTACACAAAAAGGAATAAGATATGTTAGCAAATCTAAGGACTTTTAGCAGCTTGATATAGAGTTAGAGTATTCCTTTCCATCATCATTGAAAGGATAATGATTGAAAGTGAGTTAGGCCACTTTTAACTGGAACATAATCAACAAAAGAAAAAAGCAAACAAAATATAACCAGAGACATTGAAATTAAGAAGAATCTAACAGTAACCAGAGGGGAAGTGGGAGGGGATAATGGAGGTAAGGGTTTTCAGGAACTACTATAAAGGACCCATGGACAAAACCAAGGGGGAGAGTGGAAGCAAGGGAAGGAGGTGGGTTTGGCTGAGGTGGAGCAGAGTGTTTGGGCGGGGTGGAATGCAGACAACTGTAATTGAACAGCAATAAAATAATTTAAAAAAAGAAAGTGAGTTAGGCAAAAATGTTTTTTTTTTCTAAATAACTATAGAAGGTGTATAGGATATTGTAAGGTATATAGAAGAAGGTTGTGGGAGTTTTAACGTGAAAAGAAACAAACCTCAGTTCTTGGTTACAGTTTTTCTATGCTTACTTTTTTATCTTGTAGGAACTTGGTTTGAACTTTGTTGTTTTGTGTACATGGGGAATCCTCTGTCTCTGCCATTTGGAGCTTCATGCCAGGTGCCAGTTTCCATACCAGTGAGGTGGGAGAATGTCTCTGACATTTGGACTTTTGTGACCTAGAAGAGGTCATCTGTGGGACCAATTGGTGTACTGATTTGTGTGAGACAAGATTACAAGGCTAGTCCTAGACCCCCCTCTCTTTAGAAAGTCTTTGTTTTAGATTTTGTTTTGTTTATGTTTTGTAAGGAAATTGAGGTTTCTGATAGTTAAAACTTCACATTAAGTTGTTTTAGCAATAGAAAGCTTAGGGCATGGAGATGCAATATTGAAGGGACAAGAATTTTCCTTTTTTGTTTTGTATTTTCCTCCCTCCCTACCTTATCCCTCCAGAATTTGTCATTCTTAATGAGTGAGTGATGGCATAAATTTTCTTTGCATAAAACCAATCAGACCAGTTTCCAATTGTGGTTTCTTTCACAAAGACTTTGACTGGAATGTCATGCCTGAATTAGGCATGCCTGGACTCTGGCTGTTACCAGAAATCCTTGAGGAAGTTATACTGACTTTCAAAGCTAACAAAAGACCATGGGAGAAATGGCCTGGTACCTTTTGGTTGTGTGGTTCATGTCCATCTTTCCAGGTAAGGAATCAAGGTTGCTTACCTGAAAGACAGAAAAGAAGAAACCTTAACAAACTTTGGAAACTTCAAGGACTTGAGAAATACAGGTACTGCATGCAGGTGTGTGGCTTAGCTTCTGTGCCCTGAAGGGCTGACAAAAGGTCAATCTAAATGTTCCTTGTGTAAGTTCCAACAAAGCAAATTTAAAGAGCCTATGTGATTAATTGCTGTTCTTTATGCATTTATGCAAATAATCAGGAAAAAACAAAAACTAGATTTAGTGCAATCCTTTTGATGACAATGAGGGTGATCTTAAGGAGAAAAATTGTGTTTCAAGGAAAATCACAATGCTCAGTTGTGGATATTGGGCTCTAATGCAGCTAACTGTCCTCAAAGTTTTGTTTTCACTTGGAAACTGAACTAGTTTTTGTATACAGATGTTACCTCAGCACCTGATGTCATCACCAGAGATGTTCAATTTACAGACAAGAAGAATTAGCTGAATTGTCACTGATTAATATCATTTCAGAAAATACCTTGCCTCAAAACACCTTCTCAAAAGACAGTCTTGCAGATTCATAGACTGGCTTGTCATTTGTTGTGTGAATTAAACTTTGTGTTCTTCCTTCTGTTTTCATAGGTTGTATGCCTATGACTTCATTTACTTGGCTGCTTCTTTAAGCAGTGAAGGCCTCACTTTAGAAGCTCATTTGTATTACCACCTCCTGAGACTCAATGGTTTGGTTGGACTAAATGGTTGAATTAGTGAAGTATGGGACCATCTATTGGCCTCACTTAAAACTGCTTTTCTTTTCTACCCTAATGGTTTAGATAGAAAATGCCCATAATTCTTCAGAGGGGGAAATCTTACAATATTCCCCTTTGCTTAATTTGAGTTAAGTATAGTGAACAAAAGGGCTTTAGACAGGAGTGACACACCTTGCACACCTTCCTCCATGGAAGCCACTACTTTCTTAATCTCTGACACTGTAGAATTAGTCCCTACCTTTCTTGTGGTTCTGACCATGTCTTCTAGCTTTCTTGCCAAATTTGTCACCTCTAAAATACATGGATGCCAACCTGTCCAGCAATACCATTCTTTGGAATTCATACATGCCACTTCCCAGGAACAGCCAACTGCCTTGGATTCTATCAGAGCCTCCTTCCTCGTGTGAAGATTTTCCTTCATTCTTAAGCACCCCCCGCCATTTTGTTCTCTGGACACAAGGGTAGGTAGGACTATTTCCTAGGTCAGCACAAAGTAGCCACAGAAGAATGAGACCTTCACCCATTTGCCCTTCTAAGATTACAAGGATCCAGAAGTGTTAAAGAGGGGAATTAATTGATAATAGCATGGTGCTAGGAAGAGAAGGGAGGGGCCATAGGATAAGGTTGGCCAAGGCAGTGGTAAATAAGCTATTGTGGCACATGACTCATCTCCCTATTCCTGGGTAGAGATGAGGCAGACCTTCCAGTCTAACCTGAAAAAGGATGAGACTACCTGGGAACCTGGACACTTCCATACCACATGGAATTATGGTCTGGGAGATCTAAATGGAGGGAAGACAGAGAATTGGCCTTTTTTTCCTCTTCCTTGGGGATCCCCTCAATCATTTTGCAGTGGCCACCTGTGGTTCCCTAAAGGGTGGTATTTTTAAGTGGGAGAAGGAACTCTGGGTGCAGCCTTGCATTCGTTTGGGAGAGCACGGGAGGGTTTTACTCTGGGTGTTGTAGAGTGGGCAGGCCCTGAGGCAGAAGCTTGCCAATCTTCCAAAATTGTGTAGCTATTGAATAAAAGACTGCTTTCCCTTTTCACCAAACCACTGCCTCCATAATTTCCATTTGGGTGGTGGGCAGCAGGACCCCACCTCTGTTTCAGTAACACTACCAGACTTGATGTGGTTTCTTCTTTAACTCTCTAGTTGTAGGAATTCCATTTGACTCAATTTCTGGTAGTTATGAATAAAGGTTGTTCTGTAGTTTAGTTGTAATTTTGATGTGGTTGTGTGAGGAGGAGAGTCATGTTTACTTAGGCCAGCATCTTAGTTTTCTCCCACTACTATGGAGTCTTCATCAGAACAAGGTTTTCCAAAACCCAAAGAGGAAAAAGGAAAGAAATATCCCTTTTCATTTCTTTTTGCAAAAAACCATAAGATATAAGGAACCCACAAATTAGCTTAAAAATAAATGGGCCACGTTATAAAAGAAAGAATTTAGTCTTCCCTATTGATTCATTAATGGCTGCTATAAACACATTTTCTCCTAATTCTCTCTGATCACCTAATGCCCATTTTAAGCCAGTAGTACTAGAAATGGAGGGTCTGCCCCAGGCTTCCCTTTCAACCAACTAAAACTGCAGCTCTTTTCACAGTACCAATACTTAAAGATAAATCTCTAGGTATTCTAATCACTAGATATAATTACAGTGAAGGGAAAATTTTTATGTAAAATTAATGAGAGAAAATAATTACTAAGCCAAATGGGATCCCATTCTCTAGACCAGTGGTGTGCAACCTGGTTCCCATGGGCCACATACAGCCCAGGATGGCTGTGAATGCAGCATAACACAAAATTGTAAATTTACTTAAAACATTATGAGATTTTTTTTTTTGTGATTACATGCCAAAATGTATCTAAAATGTTGCCCAAGATAACTGATCTTCTTCCAGTATGGCACACAGACACCAAAAGGGTTGGACACCCCTGCTCTAGACATTCTGAGAATATAGATTAGGCTTTTTCCAAATCCTGACTCTTGAACTGCATCTACCACAATGTCTACCCCTTACTATCCATGAAAATAATGCCAGGGAGCCTTATAGAATATTGCAACTCTGAACCATATACAGGCTTGGAGTAGAGAAGGGCTTGGCTTGCTGATAATTTGCTATCATTTGAAGGGCACCTGAAGGCCCTGAGATTCAAATAACCCTTTTCTGCCAATGGATTAATGCCTAAAATAACACCATGAATTTAGATTAAACATCTAGTGTTCAGATCAAATGCACACATACACACAGAGGAAGTTTTCCTAGTCACAGACACTACAGTAAAAGAGATGGTATTTAACTCCCTCCAGAGGGACATATGTGTACAGATGAGGCACGGGGAGAGGAAGAGTGTGTGATGTAGAATGCAAATGTGATGGGTCCATAAGTCCCCTCAAAGCCATAACTGATAAAGGGATAACTGCAAATATATCACATGTTGTTTCAACAGGAGAAAATACACAACAGTTTTTTTTTATAGTAGACAACAATTTTGCCATTTCTAGAGCTCCGTTTGAAGATAAGACTTATATGCACCTTAGAAAGTACAATAGTACCCATATTTCTTTTTAAAAATATTCTATTATTTATGCCATTATAGTTGTCCCAATTGGTCCCTTTTGACCACCCCGACCCAGACCACCCCCATCAGTAGTCAATCCCCACACCATTATCATGTCCATGGGTCCTTCATGTATGTTCTTTGACTAATCCTTTCACCTTCTTTCAGTCAGTCCTCACTTCCCCCTCCATTTTTATAGCTGTTAGTCTATTCCATGCTTCTATGCCTCTGGTTGTATTTTGCTCATTAGTTTATTTTGTTCATTAGATTCCATTTATAAGTGAGATCATATGGTATCTGTCTTTAACATATTGGCATATTTCACTTAGCACAGTAGTGTCCAGATCCATTCATGCTGTCACAAAGGTCAAAATTCTTTCTATTTTACTGCTGCATAATACAAATATGCAGCAATAAAATACACCTGTTGAGTAAATACCGTAGGATTTCTTTTTTTAATTTATTTTAATTGCTGTTCTCATACAGTTTTCTCTCTTCTGCTCCCATTCCAGCCCACCGCACTCCCCACCTCCCTCCCATTTCCACCCCCGCTAGTTTTTGTCCATGTGTCCTTTATACTTGTTGCTCCAAACCCTTCCCCTTTCCCCCTGAAATAACCTTCCCTCTCCCGTCTGGTGACTATCAACCCCCTCTCAATTTCAGTGTCTTTGGTTATATTATGGTTGCTTGTTTGTTTGTTTGTTTTTTATTAGGTTCCTGTTAAAGGTGAGATCATATGGTATTTGTCTTTCACTGCCTGCCTTATTTCACTTAGCATAACCCTCTCCAGTTCCATCCATGCTGTCACGAAGGGTAGGAGCTCCTTCTTTCTTTCTGCTGCATAAAACTCCATTGTGTAAATGTACCATAGTTTTTGATCCATTCATTTACTGATGGGCACCTAGGTTGCTTCCAACACTTGGCTATTGTAAATTGTGCTGCTATGAACATTGCGGGGCATAGATTCTTTTGGATTGGTGTTTCAGGGTTCTTAGGATATAATCCTAGCAGTGGAACTGCTGGGTCAAAAGGTAGATCCACCTTTAGTTTTCTTAGAAAATTCCATACTGTTTTCCATAGTGGTTGTACCAGTCTGCAATCCCACCAAGAGTGCACCAGGGTCCCCTTTTCTCCACAACCTCTGCAACACTTGTTGTTTGTGGTTTTATTTATGGTGGCCATTCTGACAGGTGTGAAGTGGTATCTCATTGTGGTTTTAATTTGCATCTCTCTGATAGCTAGCGATATCGAGCATCTTTTCATGTGCCTGTGAATCCTCTGTATGTCTTCCTTGGAGAAGTGTCTGTTCAAGTCCTTTGCCCATTTTTTAATTGGGTTGCTTGTCTTAGAGTGGAGTCGTGTAAGTTCTTTATATATTTTGGAGATTAAACCCTTGTCTGAGGTATCATTGGTGAATATGTTTTCCCATACAGTTGGTTCCTTTTTTATTTTAATATTGTTTTCTTTAGCCGTGCAGAAGCTTTTTTATTTTGATGAGATCCCATTTATTTATTCTTTCCTTTATGTCCCTTGCTTTAGGGGGCATATCAGTAAAAATGTTACTGCATGAAATATCTGAGATTTTCCTGCCTATGTTCTCCTCTAGGACTTTGATGCTATCATGACTTATATTTAAATCTTTTATCCACCTTGAATTTATTTTGTGTATGGTGTAAGCTGGTGCTGGAGTTTCATTTTTTTGCATGTAGCTGTCCAGTTCTCCCAACTCCACTTGTTGAAGAGGCTATTTTTACTCCATTTTATGTTGCTGCCTCCTTTGTCAAATATTAATAGAGAATTGGGTTTATTTTTGGGCTCTCTGTTCTATTCCACTGGTCCATGTTCCCATTTTTGTGCCAGTACCAGGCTGTTTTGATTACAGTGGCCTTGTAGTACAGTTTGGTATCAGGTATTGTGATCCCTCCTACTTTACTCTTCTTTCTCAAAATTGCTGCAGGTATAAGATGTCATTTATGGGTCCATATAAATTTTTGAAGTGTTTATTCTATATCTGTGAAATATGCCATTGGTACTTTGATAGTTATTGCATTGAAACGGTAAATTGCTTTCGGTAGTATGGGCATTTTAATGATTTTAATTTTCCAATCCATGAACATGTTATTCGTTTCCATTCGTTTGTGTCTTCCTTGATTTCTTTCTTCAGTGTTGTGTAGTTTTCTGAGTATAGATCTTTTCCTTCCTTGGTTAGGTTTATTCCTGGGTATTTTATTTTATTTTATTTTATTTTATTTTATTTTATTTTATTTGCTATATCAAATGCGATTTTTTCCTTGACTTCTGCTTCTGCTTTTTTGTTGTTACTATACAAGAATGCCCTTGATTTCTGGATATTGACTTTGTATCCTGCTGTTTGGCCAACTTCATTTATTAGGTCGAGCACCTTTTTTGGCCGAGTCTATAGGATTTTCTGTGTACACTATCATGTCATCTGCAAACAATGATAGCTTTGTTTCCTCCTTTCCAATTTTGATGCCCGTTATTTCTTTTTCTTTTCTAATTGCTATGGCTAAGACTTCCAATACTATATTGAATAGAAGTGGTGAAAGTGGACAAACTTGTCTTGTTCCTGATCTTAGTGGAAAAGACTTTAGTTTTTGCCCATTGAGTATGATGTTGGCTGTAGGTCTCTCATATATGGCCTTGATTATGTTTAGGAATACTCACTCTATTCCCACTTTGCTGAGTGTTTTTATCATAAATGGGTGCTTTTTCCGTGTCTATTGATATGATCATGTGATTTTTGTCTTTGCTTTTGTTTATGTGATATATTACATTTACTGATTTGCGAATGTTGAACCAACCTTGCATCCCTGGGATGAATCCCACTTGGTCATGGTGTATGATCTTTTTAATGTGTTGTTGGATGTGGTTTGCCATTATTTTGTTGAGGATTTTAGCATGTATGTTCATCAGGGATATTGGCCTAAAGTTTTCTTTCTTTGTTGTATCTTTATCTGTTTTGGGGATTAGGATGATGCTGGCTTCATAAAATGAGTTTGGGAGTCTCCCATCTTCTTGGATTTTTTGGAATAGTCTATGAATGATAGGGGTTAGCTCTTCCTTAAATGCTTTGTAAAATTCTTCTGTGAAACCATCCTGTCCCAGGCTTTTGTGTGTTGGGAGTTTTTTGATTACTGCTTCTATTTCATCTGCTGTTATTGGTCTGTTCAGGCTTTCTGCTTCTTCTTCATTGAGTTTTGGGAGATTATATTTTTCTAGAAACTTGTCCATTTCACCTAAGTTTTCAAATTTCTTGGCTTACAGTTCTTCATGGTAATCTCTTACAATCCTTTGTATTTCTGTGGTGTCAATTGTAATCTCTACTCTTTCATTTCTGACTGTGTTTATTTAGGTCCTCTCTCTTTTTTTCTTGATGAGCCTGCTTAAAGGGTTGTTGAATTTGTCTATCTTTTCAAAGAACCAGCTCCTGGATTCATTGATCTTTAGAATTGTGCTTTTAATCTCTTTGTCATTTAATTGTGTTCTGATCTTGGTTATTTCCTTCCTTCTACTTGCTCTCGGCTGTCTTTTTTCTTGTCCCTTGAGTTCTTGTAGGCATAGGGTTAGGTTGTTTGTTTGAAATGTTTCTATCTTTTTTAGGTAGGCCTTTATCGCTGTGAACTTCCCTCTCAGTATTGCCTTCTCTGTGTCCCATAAATTTTGGGTTGTGAGTTCATTTTCATTTGTTTCCAGAAACTTCTTCATTTCTTCCTTAACTTCATTCTTGACCCATTCATTGTTTAATAGCATGCTATTCAATTTCCTTGGTTTTGAGGGTGTTGGGTTTTTCCCTTTGGGGTTGGTTTCTAGTTTCAGTCCCTTGTGGTCAGAGAAAATGCTTGGTATGATTTCAATTTCCTTGAATTTGTTGAGGCTTGTTTTGGGTCCTATCATGTGTTCTATCTTTGAAAATGTTCCATGTGCATTAGAAAAGAATGATTATTTAGTTTCTTTGGGATGAAAGACTCTATATATATCAGTTAAGTCCATTAAATCTAGAGTGTTGTTCAATGCCATAAATCTTTGTTGATATTTTGCTTGGAAGATCTGTCCACTTTTGACAGTGGGGTGTTAAAATCCCCTACTATGATTGTGTTGCTGTCAATATCTTTCTTGAAGTCCTCTAAGATTTTCTTGATGTATTTAGGTGCTCCTATGTTGGGTGCATATATATTTACAATGCTTATGTCTTCTTGCTGGATTCTTCCCTTAAGTATTATGAAGTGACCTTCTGGGTCTCTCTTTATGGCTCTTCTTTTGAAGTCTATTTTGTCTGATATGAGTATTGCTACCCCAGCTTTTTTTCCCTGTCCATTTGTTTGGAAAATTTGTTTCCCACCCTTTATTTTGAGTCTGTGTAGGTCTTTTGTCCTGAGGTGAGTCTCTTCTAGGTAGCATATGTGTGGGTCATGCTTTCTCATCCATTCAGCTCCTCTATGCCTTCTGATTAGAGCATTTAATCCATTTACATTTAAGGTTATTATTGATAGGTACTTATTCATTGCCATTTTCATACCTGTGTTCCTGTCTCTCTCCCCCCCCCTCTGTCTCTGTCTCTGTCTCTCTCTTCCTTCCTTTCCTTAAAGCAGTCCCTTTAGTATCTCTTGTAGAACTGGTTTCGCAGAGGTGTATTCTTTTAGACTTCTTTTTTCCTGGGAAGCTCCTTCTTTGGCCTTCTATCTTGATTGAAAGCCTTGCTGGGTAAAGTAGTCTTGGTTGCAGGCCTTTGGTTCTCATTACTTGGAATATTTCTTGCCATTCTCTTCTGGCTTGGAGAGTTTCCACTGAGAAGTCAGCTGCTAACCTTATTGGGGCTCCCTTGTATGTTACTTCCTTTTTCTCCCTTGCTGCCTTTAAGATTCTTTCTTTGTCTTGGAATTTTGCCATTTTAATTATGATGTGTGTTGAAGTGGGCCTCTTTGGGTTCCTCTTGATTGGGACTCTCTGTGTTTCCTGAATTTGTGTGACTTTTTCTCTCATCAAATTAGGGTAGTTTTCCATCATTACTTTTTCAAATAGGTTTTCTATCCCTTGCTCTTCTTCTTCTCCTTCTGGTATCTCTATTATATGGATATTATTATGTTTCATATTGACTTGCATTTTTCTTAATCCCTCTTTATTCTTTCTGAACCTCTTTTCCTTTTCTAGCTCTTCCTGGATGCTTTTTTCTACTTGGTCCTCCAAATTGCTTATGTGATCTTCTGCTTCTTCCATTCTGCTTTTGATTCCTTTCACTGTGTTCTTCAGTTAAGAAATTGTATTCTTCATTTTCTCTTGGTCCTTGATGATAGTTTCTATTTACTTTTTGATGTTGATGTAGTTTGCAGTGAGTTTATTGTTGCTTCCCTGCAGTTTCCAGTAGCTCATTGAGAACTCATGGATTTTCCTGACAAACATTGCTTTGAACTCAATATCTGATAGTTGAGTTGCCTCTGTTTCATTTAGCATTCTTTCTGGGGCTTCCTCCTTTCCTTTCATTTTGGGATTGTTTCTTTGTCTTCCCATTGATTTTGAGACTCTTCTTAATTAGCCTCTGCTTCTTAAATTGATCTGCTATGGCTCCCTGGGTTTATGGAGTGAACTTCTGTGGTAGAATACCTGTGAGATTCAGTGGTGCAGTTCCTTCATGCATCCTGGTGTTCTCAGCTTCCACTGTCTCCCCTGTTGGGATGCTCACTCTTGGGTCCAACTCTGGTTTTTTCACAGTTCCAAGTTTTTTTGTCTCACTCATGGGTACTTAAAAAGAGAAAAGAAAGAATAAAAAAGAGGAAGGAAGAAGAGATAAAATTGGAAAGAATGGAAGAAAGAATAAAAAAGAAAGAAGGAAAGGAGAGCAAAAGGATTTGAGGGATGAAAAAATAAAAATAATAAAACTAATAATAAAACAATGAAAACAAACAAACAAATAAGCAAACAAAACCTCTTGCTGGTTTCAAACTGGCCAAACTGGTTTTTATGGTCTTACTGGATGCAAGGGGCTGAGAGGAGACTGGTATCGCTTTTCTCTCTGTTCAGTACTTAGTCAGCTTTGGGCTACTCTCCTCAGTTCCATCTGTGCACTCTCCCCAGAGCTAGCCTGGTGCCTCTCCGTGCAGGGCCTTGGATGTGGTTTCTGAGCCTCCTGCAGGGAGCGCAATTCCCGAATTTATGGGTGTGAGCTGGGATCTCTTATGGATGGAGCACTCCCCGGTTTTATGGGTGTGAGCTCCGGGTCTCCCACATGGTGCACACTGACCCTAGTTTATGGGTGTGAGTTCCACGAGTTTCCTGCATTGTGCCCACTCACCCTAGGTTCATGGGTATGAGCTCTGGGTCTTCCACAAAGCCCCCTTGTCTGGTTGCTTGGCTGCCTCCAGCCACACAAGCGCCTTCAGTAACTCAGCTGGCTCTGGTCACAGGGACCTGGGCGTGCACTCCTCCCAGGGCTATGCATGGGTGCCCACAGCCCCTTCATGTTTGCCACTCAGACCTTAAGTCCCCTCCCTGTGACTTCAAGCAACCAGGTCTCTCCCAGTGCTGCTCAAACCTTGTTTGGCTGGGGAGGGAGCAGTTTATCTGGTTCCCTCCCTAGAGTCCTATGGCAGACCTGGCGATCGCAGGGCGTGGGTTTCATCCACGCTCATCTCTACGCTGATACCTGGGCCCTTATTGTCCTGAAAAACTCTCCTTATCATCTGTTTTTTCAACATCTGCTACAATTTTTGATCTTCTATTTTCATCTATGCTGTGGTACTGTTGGCTGTTTCCTCTGTTCCTCCATAGATCAGCTAGGTTTTTCTCCCATGTGTAAGTGGAAATGGAATCTGCTCCCTCCTATCATGCTGCCATCTTCCCTCTCCCCAGTTGTTGATTTATTAATGATGGCCATTCTGACTTGTGTGAGGTGATATCACATTGTGGTTTTAATTTACATCTCTCTGATGGCTAGTGATGTTGAGCATTTTTTCATATATTTATGGCATATCTATATGTCTTTCTTGGAGAAGTGTCTGTTCAGGTCATTTGCTTATATTTTCATTGTATTGTTTGTCTTATTAGTATTGAGTTGTTTGAGTTCTTTATATACTTCAGAGATTAATTCCTTGTCCAATTAATCATTGACAAATATATTCTCTCATGCAGTCTGTTCTCTTTTCATTTTGGTGAGAAGTCCATTAGCTGTGCTGAAGCATTTAATTTGATGTAGTACCATTTTTTATCTTTTCTTTAATTCCCCTTCCCCTAGAAGATATATCAGCAAATAACTGGTGCACAAGGTATCTGACATTTTACTGTATGTTTTCCCCCAGGTTTTTTGTGTTATCATGACTTTTATCCAGTTTGAGTTTATTCTGGTATACAGTGTAAGATGATATAAACTATGGTCTAGTTTAATTTTTTCCAAGTACTAGTCCAGTCCTCCCAACACTATTTATTGAAGGGATTTTCTTTACTCCATGTGTTCTCTTGCCTACTTTGTTGTATATTAATTGACTAAAAAGGCATGGGTTTATTTCTGGGTTCTGTATTCTGTTCCATTGATCTATGTGTCTGTTCTTATGCCAGTACCAGACTGTTTTGAATACAGTGGCCTTGTAATACAGTTTGATACCAGGTATTGTGATCCTTTACAAATTTGTTCTTCTTTCTCAAGATTGCTGAGGTTACTTTGGGTCTTTTTGGTTCCAGATAATTTTTTTTGAATATTTGTTCTAGAACTGTGAAGTATGCCATTGCTGTTTTAATAGAAATTGTGTTGAATATATAGATTTCTTTGGGTAGTATGGAATTTTTAATGATCCTAATTCTTCCAATCCACTTATTTGTATCTTCCTCAATTTCTTTCTTCAGTGTCTTAATGTTTTCCAAGTACAGATCTTTCACCACCTTGATTATATTTATCCCATGGTTTTATCTTTTCTTGTTGCAATAGTCAATGGTATGGTTTTCTTAGTTTTGTTTTCTGATAGTTCATTATTGGTGTATAAAATGCCATCAATTCCTGAATATTGACTTTGTATCCCACTACTTTGCCAAATTTGTATATTAGGTTCAGTCATCTTTTGGTGGTGCCAATAGAGTTTTATATGTACAATATCATATCATCTGTGGATAAAGACAATTTTGACACTTCTGGCCAAGGTAGAGGCATAGGTAGACACACTGTGTGCCCTCGCACAACCAAAATAAGGACAATAAAATTACAAACAAAAAAACAACTAGTACTGACAGAAAATTGAAGTGTATGGAAGTCCAACAACCAAGGAGTAAAAGAAGAAACATTCATCCAGATAGGTAGGAGGGGCAGAGTTGGGCAACTGGGGAGAGAGTGCTCATGGCAATGCAGCAGCTGGCAGACCCGGGCATGCAAGGTGGCTTCGGGTGGACTCAGCAAGGTGGTGGATTGTCTGGGGGAGCACTGCACATAAGGTGGCTGGCAGACCAGGAGGTCCCATGTTCACGTGCAGATAAACCAGGTGAAACTGGGGAGCGAGACAGACCAAGAGACCCAGGCAGGGAAATAAAGCCTCAAAACACTTGGCAGGACTGTTTTATGAAAATACTTCCAGGGGTTTAGGCAGAAGGAGAGACTTTCAGCCTCACAGGAGAGTTTGTTGGAGAGACCCGCAGGGTCCTAGAATGTACACAAGCCCACCCACAAGGAAATCAGCACCAGAAGGGCCAAGTTTGCTTGGGGGAAGGAGCAGAAGGGACAGAAATCTGAGAGAGAGCAGAGCATTGTTCCCTCTCAGACCCCTCCTTCACATACCATGTCACAACCCAGCAATGTGGGTTGCCCCACCCTGGTGAACACCTAAGGCCCCACCCTTCACTACATAACTGGCACAACCAGACCAAAAAGAAATATGGCTCAAGCAGAAGAACAGATCAAAGCCCCAGAGCCAATACATCTAAGCGACCAAGAGATAGCCAACTTATCACATGCACAGTTCAAAGAACTGGTGATCAGGATGCTCGCAGAATTGGTTGAATTTGGTCCCAATTTAGATGAAAAAAATTAAGGCTACATTAAGTGAAATAAAGGAAAATGTACAGTGAACAAATAGTGATGGGAATGAAACTGGGACTCAAATCAATGGAGTGGACCAGAAGGAAGAAAGAAACAACCAAACAGAAAAGAATGAAGAAACAAGAACTCAAAAAAATGAGGAGAGGCTTAGGAACTTCCAGGACATCTTTAAACATTCCAACATCCAAATTATAGGGGTACCAGAAGGAGAAGAGGAAGAACAACAAGTGGAAAACTTATTTGAACAAATAATAAAAGAGCACTTCCCCAATCTAGCAAAAGAAATAGACTTCCAGGAAGCCCAGGAAGCTCAGAGAGTTCCAAAGAAGTTGGACCCAAGGAGGAACACACCAAGGTACATCATAGTTACATTACTCAAGATTAAAATGAAGGAGAGAATCCTAGAAGCAACAAGAGAAAAGGAGACAGTTACCTACAAAAGAGTTCCTATCAGACTGTCAGTTGATATCTCAAAAGGGACCTTATAGGCAAGAAGAGGCTGGAAAGAAGTATTCCAAGTCATGAAAAGCAAGGACCTACATCCAAGATTGCTCTATCCAGCAAAGCTGTCATTTAGAATGGAAGGGCAGATAAAGTGCTTCTCAGATAAGGTCAAGTTAAAGAAGTTAATCATCACCAGGCCCTTATTTTATGAAATGTTAAAGGAACTTATTTAAGAAAAAGAAGATAAAAACATGTAGAGTAAAATGACATCAAACTCACAATTATTAACAACCACATCTAAAACAAAAGCAAACTAAGCAAACAACAAAAACAGGAACAGAACCTCAGAAATGGAGATCACATGGAAAGTTAGCAACGGGGGAGTGGGAGGAGAGAGGGGGAAAAGGTACATAGAACAAGTAGCATAGATGGTGGGTAGAAAATAGACAGTGGGAGGGTAAGAATAATATGGGAAATGTAGAAGCTAAAAAACTTATAAGTATGACCCATGGACATGAACTAAAGGTGGAATGTGGGTGGGAGAGGGTGTGCAGGGTGGAGGGGAGTGAAGGGGAAAAATGGGACAACTGTAATTGTGTAATCAATAAACTATATTGAAAAAATAAAGACAATTTTTTCCCTCCTATCCAATTTGTATACATTTTATTTCTTCTTTTCTGATTGCTGTGGCTAGGACTTCCAGTACTATGCTGAATATAAGAGTGGTGAAAGCAGAAACCGTAGTCCTGTCCCTGATCTTTAGGGAAATGCTATTGGTTTTTGCCCCTAGTATGCTTACTTTATATGGCCTTTGTTATATTCAGGTGTGCTCCCTCTGTTCCTAGATTGCTTACTGTCTTTATCATAAATGTGTGCTGTATTTTATCAAAGGCTTTTTTATTTATGGATTTAATTATGTATTTTTGTCTTTCATTGTGTTTATGTGATGTATCATATGTATTGATTTGCAGATATTGTACTATCCTTGCATCCTTGGAATATATCCTACTTGATCATGGTGTGTGATCTTCTCAATGTATTGTTGTATTTAGTTTGCTAACATTTTGTTGAGGAATATTAGTATCTATGATATCGGAGATATTGGAATGTAACTTTTTTATTGTTGTGTCACTAGCTGCTTTGGGAATTAAGATAATACTGGCCTCATTTAAAGAGTTTGGAAGTCTTTTCTTTTCTGAATATTTGAGAATAGTTTGAGAAATTTAGGCATTAGTTGTTTTTTAATGTTTGGCAATATTCACCTATGAAGCCATCTGTTCCAAATCTTTAGTGGGCTGGGAGTTTTTTGGTTACTACTTCATTTTCAGTAGTTGTTATCAGTCTATTTAGGTTTTATAATTCTTTCTAATTCAGTTTTGGAAGATGGTATGTTTCTCAAAATGTATCCATTTAGCCCACGTTGCCTAATATCTTGCCTTATAGTTGTTCATATTAATTTCTTACAACTATTTATTTATTTTTTTTTGGTATCAGTTTTTACTTCTCTTTCATTTCTGATTTTATTTATTTGGGTCTTCTCTCTTTTTTTCTTGATGAGTCTGCTTCAAGATTTGTGAATTTTGTTTAACTTTTCAAAGAACCAGTTCCAGGATCCATTTATCTTTTGAATTGTTTTTTATAGTGTCTATTTCATTTATTTCTGCTCTAATATTGATTATTTTCTTCCTTCTATTCTCTCTGGGCTTTATTTGTTGTTGTTCCTGTAGTGCATTTAGATACAGGGTTAGGTTGTTTATTTGAGATTTTTCTCTATCTTCTTTAGGTAGTCCTGTAATACTATGAACTTCCTTCTCAGGACTGCTTTTGCTCTGTTCCATAGGTTTTTGGTGTTGTATTTTCATTTTTATTTGTTTCCACATACTTGGATTTCTTCCTTGATCTCATTGTTAACCCATTCATTATATAATAACATGTTATTGTCTCCATGTACTTGAATGTTCAGTTTTTTTCTTAAGGTTGATTCCTAGTTTCAAGCAAATGTAATCTACAAGGATGATTAATACAATTTTGATTTTCTTGAATTTGTTAAGGCTTATTTAGTGTCCTACCATGTGTCTATCTTTGAGAATGAAACGTGCATTTGAGAAGAATATACATTCTGCTTCTCTGAGGTGAAATGTTCTGTAAATATGAATTAAATCTATTTGATTTAGTGTGTCATCTAATTTCGCTATATCCTTGTTGAGTTTTTTGTCTGGAAGATCTGTCCATTTTTGACAGCAGTGTGTTAAAATCACCTACAATGACTATATTGCTACAAATATCTTTCTTAAACTGCTCCAAGATTTTCTTTATATATTTAGCTGCTCCTATATTGAGCACATATATGTTTATACATTTTATATCTTTTTGTTGGTCTTGTTGAACTGACCCCTTATTATGTAGTGACTTTGTTGTCTGTTGTCATGGTCTTTGTTTCAAAGTCTATTTTATCAGATAGATGTATTGCTACCCGATCTTTTTTTTTGTCTACATTTTCATGGAATATTTTTTCCATCCCTTCACTTTCTTTTTTTAATTATATTTTATTGATTATGCTATTACAGTTGTCCCATTTTCCCCCCTTCATTCCCCTCCACCCTGAACACCACCTCCCACCCACATTCCCCCCCTTAGTTCATGCCCATGTGTCATAAGTTCTTTAGCTTCTACATTTCCCACACTATTCTTGCCCTCCCCCTGTCTATTTTATACCTACCATCTGATGCTACTTGTTCTATGTACCTTGTCCCCCTCTCTCCTCTTCCCTCTCCCCTATTGCTAACCCTCCATGTGATCTCCATTTCTGCATTTCTGCTCCTGTTTTAGTGGTTTGCTTAGTTGGCTTTTGTTTTAGGTCTGGTTGTTAATACCTGTGAGTTTGCTGTCTTTTTACTGTTCATATTTTTTATCTTCTTTTTCTTAGATAAGTCCCTTTAACATTTCATAGAATAAGGGGTTGGTGATGATGAACTCCTTGAACTTGACCTTATCTGAGAAGCACTTTATGTTCCCTTCCATTTTAAATGACAGCTTTGCTGGATAGAGCAATCTTGGATGTAGGTCCTTGCCTTTCATGACTTGGAATACCTCTTTCCAGCCCCTCCTTGCCTGTAAGGTCTCTTTTGAGAAATCAGCTGACAGTCTGATGGGAACTCCTTTGTAGGTGACTGTCCCCTTATCTCTTGCTGCTTCTAGAATTCTCTCCTTCATTTTAATCTTGGCTAATGTAATTATAATGTGCCTTGGTGTGTTCCTCCTTGGGTTCAAATTCTTTAGGACTCTCTGAACTTCCTGGACTTCCTGGAAGACTATTTCCTTTGCCAGATTGGGAAAGTTCTCTTTTATTATTTGTTCAAATAAGTCTTCCACTGGTTGCTCTTCTTCTTCTCCTTCTGGTACCCCTACAATTCGGATGTTGGGATGTTCTAAGATGTCCTGGAGGTTCCTAAGCCTCTCCTCATTTTTTGAATTCTTGTTTCTTCCTTGTTTTTTGTTTGGTTGTTTCTTTCTTCCTTCTGGTCCACTCCATTGATTTGAGTCCCAGTTTTCCTCCCATCTCTGTTGGTTCCCCATGCATTTTTCTTCATTTCACTTCTTGTAGCCTTCATTTTTTCATCTAATTTGTGAGCAAAATCAACCAATTCTGTGAGCATCCTGATCACCAAGGTTTTGAATTGTGCATCTGATAGGTTTGCAATCTCTTCGTCGCTTAGATAAATTGTCTCTGGGGCTTTGATTTGTTCTCCAGTTTGAGCCATTTTTGTTTCTGGGTTTTTTATTTTTGTTTCTTATTTATTTATTTATTTATTTTGGTCTAGTCGCAGCTGTTAGGTAGTGAGGGGTGGAGCCTTAGGTGTTCCCCAGGGTGGGACAGCCCAGTTGCTGGGTAGTGATGTTGTATGTGGGGGCGGGGTCTGAGAGGAGACAATGGCGCTTGCTCCCTCACTCTCGGATTCCACTCCTTTCCACCGCTTCCCCTTTGCCTGGATTATCTGCACGTGAATGTGGGACCACCCAGTCAGCCAGCTGCCTAGTGCAGCCTCACTGGTTCTGCACAGTTGCCACCCAGTGCCCGGGTTCTGCTAGTCACCGCCTGTGCACCTGGGGGCTGCCAGCCGCTGCTGCCTGCATGCCGGGTCTGCACCTCCACTTTTTCCTGCCACGACTCCGCCCCTCCTACCGGTCTGGATGAATCATAATTGGACTTCCAAACAGTTCAATTTTCTGAGTTCTGGTTGTTTTCTTGTTTCTAAATCTTTGTTGTCCTTAATTTTGGTTGTGATAAGAGGCACAGTGTGTCTGCCTATGCCTCCATCTTGGCCGGAAGTCCATCCCTTCACTTTCAGCGTGTGAAATCTTTTGTTCTGATCTTGGTCTCTTGTATACAGTATATATGTGGGTTGTGTTTTCTTATCCATTCAGCTACTTTATCTCTTTTGACTGAAGCATTTAATCCATTTACATTATGCTTGTTATTGATAAATACTTATGTATTGTTATAGTTTCTCTTTGTATCTGTGTTTCTCTCTATATATATTTATTCTATTTCTTTAAGCAATCGTTTTACCATCTTTTGCAATACTGGTTTGGTGGAAATGTACTCCTTTAGCCTTTTTTTTTTTGTTCTGGGAAGCTGTTTATTTAGCCCTCCATTTTACATTAGAGCCTTCCTGGGCAGGGTAGTCTTGATTGCAAGTACTTGTTTCTTATTACTTGGAAAATTTTGTGCCAGTCCCTTCAAGCTTATAGTGTGTCTGTTGAGAAATCAGCCTTATCAGAACTCCCTTGTAGGTAACTGTTTCTCTTTTCCTGCATTTAAGATTCTCTCTTTGTCTTTAAACTTTGCTATTTTAATTGTGATATGTCTTGGCATGGGTCTCTTTGGGATCATCTTGATTGAGACTCCTGTGCTTCCTAAACTTAAATGATATTTTCCTTCACCAAGTTAGGGAAGTTTTCTGTCATTATTTCTTCAAACAGATTTTCTATTCCATGCTCCCTTTTCACCTTCTGGTCTCTATAATAAGAATATAGTTATGTTTCATGTTGTCCCAGAGCTCTCTTAAATTACTCTTGTTTTTTTTTAAGTCTTTTTTCCATTTTTTTTGCTCTACTTGTATGTTTTTTTTCTGCCTTGTCTTCCAAATTGCTGATTCAATCCTCTGCTTCATCTAGCTTGCTTTTAATTACTTCTAGTGTATTTTTTACTCCAGATATTGCATTATTTATTCCCCACTGGCTCTTATTCATAGTTTATATGTTCTTTCACGCTGATGTAGTTTTCACTAATTTTCATGAGCATTCATATAACCATTACTTTGAACTCTATGTCTGATAACTTGCTTCTCTCATTTAGCTTTTTTTCTGGGGATGCCTGTTTCTCTTCATTTGGAGGTTTTTCCTTTGTGCCCCCATTTTAGCTGTCTCCTTTTATTTGTTTCTATATATTAGATAGAGCTGCTTTGACCCCCTGTCTTGTGGGATGGTCTTGTGTAGTAGGAATCTTGTCAGACCCAGTGGTGCAGTCTCATTGATCTTTTGAACTGGATGCTCTAGGAATATCCTTTGTGTGGGTTAAGTGGGCTCTGCTGTTGCATTTGGTCCCTGAATATTGTTGACCTATTTGTTTGTTGGCTTTCCCCTCTGGCTTGCTGACCAAGAGGCTCAACCTTTACCACATTTTATACACTGTTATAAAGGTGCTGATAGAAGAAAACAAAACAATACAAAAAAATTCAAACAAGCAAACCCCTCAAAAACAACAATAATATCAACAACCAAAAATCATTCAATAATGACAGTGGAAAGGGAAATGGAATAGTTGCGAAAAGGGAAAAAAGAAGGGTGTAGTAAGCAAGAATCTAGAGTCCAGCAGGATTCCAGAGGGTGGGCTGGGTAATATCTCACAGGGTTAGGTGATTGTTTTTCCCCTAGGAGGGCCTTGCTCTTCTCAAGAAAGATGGCTCTTGTGGGATCCAGGTAAATCTCATCACAGAAAACCCCATGGTTGCTTCCCCCATGTCTTTCACATTGCATCCCACTCCAGACTCTCCTTGTACTACCTTGCCTTCGCGGGGGGGGGGGGGTCCCAAGGTGAATGGCTGCAAATACAAAACCTGTGCTTTGATCCCTTTAAGAATTAAAAAATTCTGGCTTTATATCCAGTGAGTTTCATATCTCCTCAGTAGAAAAAAAACAAACAAACAAACAAACCCCATGTCCTTTCAGCTACATGGTCTGCTGATCCCAGCACTGGTTCTGTATGTATGGGAGCCTGGTTTATGGTCATGGCTTCTCTCCTTTCAAGGGGAAGCTCCCACAGCCATGTTGCTACCTCTGCCAGCTGCCTATGTGAATGAGACCAGCCCTTTTAACTACCTCATCCTTCCTACTGATCTTGAGGTCATTTTTATCCATCCTTGGTTTAAAATCTCTTTTTCAAGTAGTCTTTGGTTTATTCCAGGTGACTGTTCTCCTCTTTAGTTTTATTTCCAGTTTGGTTTTGGGAAGAAGTATTGGATATATCCTCATGCTCTCCTGCCATCTTGCAACCGCCCTCTAGATTTCTCTTTTGTCTTCGTAACAGAGCTTTGCCACACAGTTCCAAATATTTTATATGTATTAACTCATTTACACTTCACAACTATACTATCAAGGTAGCTACTATTATCATCTTAATTTTATAGACAAGGAAACCAAGAGATAGAGAAGAAGCAAAACTAAGATTTGGACCCAAATTTGAGAGTCTCCAAAGTTCATATTCCAATCAGAGCCAAAAAAGATATCATTCATGCCAAGACTTCATTGTCACTATTCCATTTCATCTCTTATGTTATATTTTGGGTATTCTTTTAGGAGTTATTTAAATGGGGAGAAAGCTTTTTGGTTAGGAACACAAGATTTAACATCAGATGGACTCAAAATTACATTCCACTCTGCCACATACTAGGTTTGTGAATTTCAGCAAATTACTTAACATCTCTGAGCATCAGTTTCTTCACCTGTAAATGGATTTCATAATCAAAATCCTTACTTCATAGGGCTTTTGTAAGGATTACATGAATTAATACATGCAAAAAGCTTACTATAGTACTTAGAACCTAGCAAGTATTCAGTAAATATTTAATATATATATATATATATATATATATATATATATATATATATATATAAAGTAAAACTGAAGAGGCCTTTAAGGACACTCTAGAGTTTAGCATCAGTTTGATATTATTCTGAGTGGCAAGAAAAATACATAAGCACTAGCTCCACCAAGTGTATCACCATCTAATATGGAAACCTCTTCCTGGAAAAGAGATCAAACAGCAGTTACCTATAGATCCAGCCTCAAAATGAAAGCTGCTGTAAATGCCCAATAAAATGGTATATGCACTACAGCAGTGTTTGAGTAGGGGGTGGTGAAATGTACTGATGGACATGAGCTCAGTCTTCTTAGTCATACCTGAGGAGTCTTCCCTTCAAATTCCAGGCACAAAGCTATCACATAACCTTCACCTTCAATTTGTTTCTAGTATTTATCAGAAGTCTATTAGGCTTGGGAAACTCAAGATGCAAGCCTTGATTTCTTCCTCCTGTTCAGAAGATCAAATATAACAAAAATCATGTTTATATTCCCAGGCCCCCCTAAATCTAATTAACTCATAAACCTAGAGGACCATATACTCTAATATAATTGCTAAGGAAAATGGATCCAAATAGATATGATATTAAGCTTGGCTCTGTCACTTACAGGCTGTGTAACCCTAGGCAAGTAACTTACCTTCCATTAGCCTCATTTTCTAAAATCAATAACAGTAGTGGTTGTTGCAAGTATGAAATAAAATGTTGGACATGAGAGTGCTTTGCAAACATTAAATGATATATAAATAAGCATGTAGTCAAACACATGCAAATAAAAATACAAAAAATCAAAATTGCTGCAGGTCTTGGTATAACAGGAAAACACCACCAATGAATTGTAAATCATCTATTACTCATTCATTATTAGTGTTATTTTGACTGCTAAAGTTATAGGAAACATGGATATTTGAAGCAAACGAAGGAGTAAGTAGGAAGTTGTGGAGAAATTCTGAAGAAAACTTGTGGGCTAGTTTTAGGACTGTAGATGGCACTAGTTCTTCAGAGTATTTCATTTCTCTGTAATGTATGGCTTCCTTTTTTCTTGATTTGGGGCTGGGAGACAATAAAGGATTACCCATGGTAGAGTTATCTCAGACTCTGGAGAAAAGAAAAGTTTATATAGGTACATTCTAAACTGGAAAGGACAAATACTGCAGCCTTCCTGACTCTCTCCAAACAAATCCATTTCTTTTGTTTTTGGATCCCTCTCCCCAACTAAGCTCAGAAAGTCAGGATTGCACCGCTGTATGTGGCTACTAGGGGCACTCTCTGGGCCTCTGTTTTCCTGGAGATTAACCAACAAAATTTTTCTTTCTAGTTTTGCTAGGACAGTGTGAAATTTTTGAAAAGCTACCTCTCAGAGAAGCTAAGAAAAAAAATACAGAAACAGGAAAAAACAATTCAGGAAAATAGAAACCAATGAATTCAGAGAGCACTAATTTCTTGCCTTTACTTTTATAAACTCTACATAGCAGTTATCTACTAATTTTAAATCAGCATATTCTTTGGCCAAACAATTTCATTTCCAAGTTGATAACCAGAGAAATTCTTGCACATGCACGTAAATAGGCATTTTCAAAGATGCTTTGCTCTTTGTAAAGAAGAAAGCAGGGGTAAAGTAAAAGAGAGAAAACATGAAGGGGGGTGGAAGAAAGGAAAAAGGGAAGGAGGGAAAAAGGGAGAAATGAAAGGATTGTATTGATCAAAAGTATTGCTCAGAAAATTTAACTGTGCTTTACCTAAACAATATAATATAGGATACTAGACAAATATTTAAAAGGAGGTAACTTTGTCTATACTAACAAAGAAAAGGAGTTTCAATATATATTGTTAACTGAATGAAGAAAACTGTAAAGCAATGCATATACTAGGATATTATCTATATGAAAAAAACACAAAATCAAACAAAATATTTCTATTTGTATGTATAGGGTCAAATTCATAAAAAAAATTCTGAAAGGATGCATGTCAAACTGAAGGTCAAAATTAGATCAAAGAGAATTTTTGCTTTATCTTTATCATGTGAATTTTTAATGACAATGTATTTATATACATATTTTTCTTTTTAGTTTTAAAAACATAATTACAACATCCAGCCATTGACCATGAATCCAAAGTGTTTCCTATGGTTACTGTAACAGCCCAGGGCCACCCTCAATCCAGTGTAGACAGGCTCAGATTACCCACTCTGGTCTGCTCTGGATTTATTTCAGACTGTCTGTCTCCAAAGTCTTCCTAAGTTCTTCTCTAATCTTTGGTTGGAATTTAGCTTTCTGCTCCTGTTAAAATCATTTATTTATTCATCATTCATTTAAATCCACTGACTATTTTTGAGTACTCACTATTTGCTAGGAGCTGAGAATAAAATTATAAGTAAAAGTAGACATAGTCCTTCCTTATTATCTGTAGCTTAGTGTCAATACTCTAGGATGGGAAGAGCTTGGATATAGTACAGGGTTTCAGTTTCAACTCTGCATGGCTTGGGATGCAGTGTCCTTATTTGTATTATGAAATAACAATGCCACTATGTCACAAGGTTGTAGTGAGGATTCAATGAAGTAGTGTAAGTAAATCATAAGCAGAGCACCTGAACTATAGCAACTTCTCAGAGTTTCTTCTTCCTTGTACTTTGGATTTTCTTGCACTAACATTTCTAAAATAATATTATTTATTATAATAGCAAACATTTATATTGCTTTTTCTATTTGCCAGGCACTAATCAAAGTGTTTTGTACCTATTACTTCTTTCAATCCTATCAACAACACTCTGACACAGATACTATTATATCTATTTCCAGATAAGGAATTAAGGTACAAGTTAAACAAAATGCCCAAGATCTCATAGTAAGTGACAGAGATGGGATTTGAAGCCAGGACGTTGAACACCAGAGTCTGTGTTTTTAACAACTCTCTTTTTTTCCCTCTTAAGTATCACTAACATTATGGGCCCTTGGTTATACTTCTTTCAAGAGCCATTTCTTTTTCTCTCTATTCATTCAGCAGATGGTGAAGATCAGCAACTGTTCTAGGCATAGTTCTATGGCAACCAGATCAAGTCTCTGCCACCATGAAGTGTTTAGTGGGATACAGCAGGTTAGTGATAAAAGTGACTCCAATTTGGCCTTTAAAAAAACCCAGTAGATCTTAGCAACTAAGATTATAGGTTCTGGGGTCAGACAGCTTGGGTTAGATTCCCCAGCTCTGCCATTTACCAATTTAGTTAATGTGATATTGTGATTTGTAATGAGAAATATAGATTTGGTGTTTGTTCCATTCCTGGCACAGAGCTCCTAAAACCCTTGAAATTTTCTAAGTGATAAGAGTGACAAAGGTGTCTCATATTATGTTAATAAGGTGACTTTTGGACCCCACTTAAGGATGGGGGATGGTTGGCTGGAGAACTAACCATGTTGAACTTTCAGTTCTACTCCCCTGACCTCCAGAGAGGAGAGGAACTGAAAGGTGGATAAATCCCCAATGGCCAATGATTTAATCAATGTATCTATGTGATGAAGCCTCCATAAAAACCACAAAAGGATAGAGTTCAGAGAGCTTCTGAGTTGGTGAACATGTGGAGATGCTGGGTGACTAGTGCACTGGGAAAGAGCATGGAAACTCCAAGACCTTTCCTCATACCTTGTCCTATGCATGACTTCCATCTGGTTGTTCCTGAGGTCAACTGATGGTTGTTGGCAACAATTCAACACCACCAGGAATCCTCAAATAATCTTGTGGTGAAGAAGGAAACTTTATTCAGTGCAAACACCTCAATTGTGATACAGCACAGTTTTAAGAACAGCTCAATGGTGTTACAGTTTAATTAAGAGACAGGATGGCTGTGGAACAGCAAGGAGGAGACAAGTTCCCTCTCTGGCTAGACAGCTTTATTATGCTCTGTTCTGCCTGCCCTACTTCACTACAGTTTGCTCTATTCTGCCTTACTCTGTTCTGCCTGCTCTGGTCCTGGAAGACAACCATCAGTGTTTCAGCTCCATCTAGGAAAATACACTCTTCAGGTGAAAGGGAAAGTGCACTCTCAGAACCAGAGTTGTGCTGACTTATACAGACAGAAGTCCCTGCCCCTGGTCCCTGCTTGGTCTATCCTTATGTTACCTGAAGAAAGAAATGGGAGTTTGGCTGCCCACCAGCACAAAAAGAAAACTCTACAGACAGAGGCTGGTGAGAAAGAAAGGAGGTTTTTATTAAAATGCTGAATGATCTGAGAGAATGGGGGACTCCCCATCTCAAAGCTCGTCTCCTCTGCAAAACCCAAACAAAACTCAGCCATCCTCAGCAAAAGCAAAACAAACAAACAAACAAACAAACAAAAACAACTGTGCACAGAGTTCCTGCTCCATTTTCAAAATACCACCCTTTGGAGCCTGAGGCAGCTGCTAAGTGGTCATCCAGGTAGCTTAGCTTGTTCCCAGATGTTGTTCTGTTTCAGGCTCCTTCCTGGAAGCTGTGTGTGGAGTCAGTGCCACTATTAGCCATGCAGCTTCTACGGACACAAAGTCTCATGCTCCCAGGATGTAGAGTGCATGAATGCACTAGTGAATGCTCCACCTGTTATAGGGGTCGGGAGAGAGACTCCCTCCTGGAGGCTATGGGCCGTGTGATTGCTTAGGTCATGTAGCCCATGGAGAAGACAGGCCAATGTACCATCCAAGTGCAGGTCCAAAGCAGCAAGTGATGAGCAAGAGCATGTTTATTTGTTCCCCTGGTTAATATTAGTTTTGGGTGTGGGATGGACCAGGTACTTTGTCAGAATGACTAATTAACTTCCTAGATTCTCATGCACTTTGGTTGGGTCCACCTCCCAACAATCCCTTCTTTCCCCTGGCTAGACTGACAGGTGTCCTTGGTCTAGCACTTCCTCCTGTTACCATTTTAACTTACATGGCATATGTGCTTGCCTTCCCCAGTTCCATTCCCAAACCGGTACTGGAAGAGGGTAAGGGGGATTTTTCTTCTATCTAATTATCTTACTGGCCTTCTGTATGCTCAGTGTAAGATTCTTCCATTGCCACCATCTTGCCCAGGGCTGGGGGAACTCTTCTAGTGCTCTATTAGCTCTGTGCTCCCTAGGTAGCTTTGTGTATGCCCTAGTCCCTGCCTGCAGTGAATTGCCCATACTTAGGACCCACCAACAGAGAGCAATCAAACCAAAAGCCTCAGTAAAGGGACCCTGGAAATCCCACATAGCCCTTCAGGCAGTAACAGGGGTGGATTCAGCAGGAGGGGGTAGGATATCTGCAGCCAGGAGCAGGACTTCTGCACTAGCAGTGGGCCATCCGCAAGGCATGTGCTTGGTTACCTGGGCAATGTGAAAGTGAAACTCAGTGTCCTTACCATGGCCCCTGGTGATTCTTGCAAGCATTGTGTGGCTGCATGCCATGCCCTCAGTGCTCAAACCTGTAAACCACTGATCCTGAAAACTGTGGCTCAGTACACAAATGGCTCCCAGGTTCTATTCCCCTGGCCTAGCTCCATTTCCTCCTGTGGCCCCTCCTATTCCCCACCCTCATCCTGCTCCCAACAATCTGGACAGGCTGTCTATCAGTATCATTTACAAAAATGAGGACTCCAAATCCTCACAGTTTGATTGTTCCAAAAGGCACTGCCCTGACTGGTCAGAAATGAGCCATGCTAATTTATTGGTTAAAATGTTGATAGGGATATTGCTACACAGCTTTGATTGGACAGGGAAAGCCACAGTCCTACTGGTAGCAATACAATTCCAGGAATTCCTGTATAGGGGTTGGCTCAGATGACAGGAATAGTGCAGACAAACATTTCAGTGCAGGAGGCATGTGATTCTGTGCAGGTTTCTCCCTAAAGTGTGGTTGTGTGAGAGGCCCCTGTTTCAAAATACCTGCTAAGCTCTGCCTTTAAATTTGAGTCCAGTTAGCCACCAGAAGTCCTTGTAAGTAGGCACCTTCTTTCTTAGGGTCCATACTGAGTTTACCCTTTTATAATAAACCAGGAATAATCTAGTAAGTAAAATGCTCCCATAAGTTCTATGAGCTTCTCTAGCAAATTATTGTAACTGAACCAAAGAGGGGCCATTGGAAATTCTGATCTATGGCTGGTAGATCAGAAGAACAGGTGACAACCTAGACTTGGAATTGACATCTAAATGGGGGGGGGTGAATTATATAGGTCTGAGCCCTTAACCAGTGGGATCTAAAGCTATCTCCAGGTAGATAGTGTCAGAATTTATTTGAGTTGTAGGACACCCAGCTGGTGTGGCAGAATCGCCTGGTGGTGTGGCAAAACCCACACACATTGGAACTGGCTGCAGTCTATTAATAAACATAAGCCTTGGTTTGCTCCTGTGTAAAATGGGAATAATCATACCTACTTCCCAGGGATATCTTGAATATTGAATGAGTTAATAAATGTAAAATACTTAGTACAGAGAATACTCATTTCAATTATAAAAAAAATATTGATATCTTTCTGAGTCTTGTTCTTGGATGTCTCCTTTTCTCATTCTTTGTATGCTCCCTGGATCATTTTATGCACTTCATAGTATCAAACACTGAAAATATATTGATGACTCCTAAATTTTACTCTATTCCAGAGCTATCTCTAGAGCTTTGCAAAGTGCTGGTCATCTATGAGGTAAGAAGCTTGATTAGAATGATAGATATAAACATACAACTTCATTCCTTGAAATAAAAGTCACTCCTTTTTGTATTAAAAAATCAGCTAAATTATGCAAAATGTACTAGTTAATTTATAGTCTAGATCAAGTTTCTTATCTTGTCACACACCAGCAACCAAGAGTATGCAGAAACACATGGAGTAGAAAATATATTTCTAACTGGATGTTCCATAAACACCTGACCTCCCCACCAAAGAAGACAGTTGAGCTAGCAGACAGCCTGTCTTTTCAGAGAGGCATCACAGACATGCTTACTACCATCACTGCTACTATCCTTAGCCACTATTTCTGACACTTACTATCATTGCACAGGTTCTAGTTTCATTTATCTGTGAAAAGATCTCCATACCTGACTCTGAGTATTTGGTGAACCTCCAGACTACACTCCTCATGGCTTTGGAAATTTGAATTTCCTACACAATTTTTAACTCTGCTCACATTTTTAGTTTTGGCAACTTCACTCTTGCCTGCACTTCATAAATCTTTATTTGTGTTTTATCTAGACTCCCTATCAGAGACTGTGCATTTGATAGCATCTTACCTAGAGCCCATTCAGATTTGTGTGTGAACTTAAAGATGCAGCTTGGGGTCCTCCACCTGTCCCCTAAGACGTTTTCAAGTTAATAATGGAAGAGGAGCTTTGCTAGCATACACTTTGTAAATGCTCCACCATGGGGGAAGCTACATGGCATCCCCCAACAAAACAATCCAGTCTGTGTGAAACAGAAACAGTTGGGTTTTAACCTACATCTCCATACCTGATTATAGGAGAGACATTTTGAGTTCCCATGGAACTATAGGTAGGAGGTTCTCACCCACAGTGAATCCCTAGTCCAAAAAGCACAATCACGAACCCAACCAGCTAGCTGCCAAACTAATGGGCAGCCAACACATTCATTGAATAAAAATTCTGATTAAGCTGAAGTTATCAACTATCACAAACACCCATTTTCTCCTAATTTTCAGCCTCTGTTCAATGAAGATACATGGCTTCACACTTCCATGGAAAATTGCACATACCCTGTGCATTACTTCCTACTATAACTATAAGTATTTTCCATCACTTAGTTAATTCTTACTTGTCCTTCAGTCATAGCTCAAATCTTTCTGGACTGCTCAAATCTTTCTTGACTGATCAAATTTCCCCCATACCAAACAAGATGTATTTATTCATAGATTTTACCAAATTTACAATTTTTATATCTGCTTGCAATTGTAGACCAACATGTTTGTGATTCAACCACACACATGGGAACTATACAAAGCCAGAAACCATGTCTATTTTTGCTCTCTCTATATTCACAGCACCAGCATAGCACCAGTCATATTATAGGGACTCCAATAAATGTTCACTGACTAAATGACAAGAATAAATTACTGGTATGGATCACTTCTGTTAACCCCAACCTCTGGAAACAACCTTGTAACCAAAATACTCACAAAGCAAAACCAAAAGTTCTTAAAACCTGACTGAGGTCAAAGAGGGCTACAAAGTGAAGAGTTGTCCTTGCTATCCAATCTTAACAAATACACAATCATATTTTTCAGCTTATATAATGTCCCTATTATCTTTTAGATATTGAGCTGTGGTGGTTTGTTCCCTTGTCATCTTGGGTACAATGGAAATTACATTTCCAAGAATCCTTTTCCATGCATAGTTTTTGGTTAAAGATGGTCAAAGTGAGGTATGCAGGATTTCAGAGGCAGAAGTAAAGCAGTAGCCATTACACTGAAAATGTCATCTTTAATTTAGAAGCAGTGAGAGACAGACACAGAGGTGTGGGCAAGCTCCAGTTTATCTTCACATTTTTCTATTTCATCTCCAGCTTTTCTTCCCTACCCCAGGCTTACCATCATACAAAGTCAACAACAACTTCCATAGTTTTCTACATCATCTCTTTACAACAAAACTCTCACAGCTTGACATGTCTAGCTTTCAGATTTCCTTGAACATTGCAACTCTTTCACCTGCTTCAGAGCAAATTAATTAACTTTCTGGTGACCTTTGCACTCCTCTTTGGACCTTTAGGTGCTTCATGCTCTGTAATTGTAAGAGATCTAGTTCTTATCATAAATTTGCAGTACCATAAAACTAATTTAATTTTAATTGACTCAAGGTCCTAAACAAACTTCTGAACTAGGGTATCATTCGTCATTCATTCATATATATATATATATATATATATATATATATATATATATATATATATATATGTGTGTGTGTGTGTGTGTGTGTGTCCGTCCCATATATATGTCATATATATATTTATATATCCCCAACCACACACATATGTCCCATATATATGTATACACATACACACACACACATATATGGTGCCAGGTACTTCAAATTATCTCACTTTGCTTGATACTAACTTCCTATAATTCTTGTCTATCCTGTCTTCACTGTCATCTCCCAATGGGAAGGAATATGAAAAGCTTTCTAATCTGTTCTCTTACCTTTACTTTTTTATAAATGTTTTTAATTACTCAAGTATTATAGATGAATACAGTCTCATAATATGTCAACCAATTATGTATCAATAAAAATTTCAAAATGTCAATCATACAGAAGTATATAAAGTAAAAATGAAAGTTTCTTTTCACCATCACTCTCCATTCTATACACCTTCCCAGAGAAAACCGTTCTAAAAATTGTAACACTTTGGTGTGTATCCTTCCAGAATATTTCCTGTGCATGTGCAAACATAAACATAGAATTTTGTTGTTGTGTTTTTTTAATCTATAAATTTTATGGTATCTTAATCTATAAATTTTTATGGTACAATCTCTTTTCATCTAAAAATATGCCTTGGGCTCTGGCTGGTGTGACTCAGTAGATTGAGCACTGGCCTGTGAACTACAGGGTCACTGGTTCTATTCCCAGTCAGGGCACACACTTGGGTTGCAGGCCAGGTCCCCAGTGTGGGGCATGTGAGAAGCAACCACACACTGATGTTTCTCTCCCTCTCTTTCTCCCTCCCTTTCCCTCTAAAAATAGAATAAATAAAATCTTTTAAAAATAAAAATATACTTTGGGCTTTTCAAAACTGTATGGTGTGGTTGGAGAATGCAGCCTCTAGCCTCTGAACCAAGGGTAGAGTCCAACCTGATTGGTTCAGATGGCCCCACTTGGCTTAATGTGCTGGGCTATGTGTAGCATATGAAAACACTATCTCAGAACACAGCCTGGCCAATTTTCTACTGGTATAGTCCCAGAAAATTCACCAGAGTCCATTTTTGTTCAGAAGCCATTACAATGACATTATTGTTACGATCATGCCACCTAACTAAACTTTAAGGTATAGAGAAACAAGATAGCAGAGCAGTAAGGGGAAGCTACACTAATCTCTACTCAGGACCAATCTGAAATTACAATTAAATTGTAGAGAAATCATCCTGAATAACCAACTGAACACTAGCTGGAGAGAGGCCTCAGTACCAAGCACACACAGAAAAAAACACTTCACCACAACAACACTGCTACTTACCCTTGGCTCTGGCAGAGGGAGGACAGAGTGGACTAGAGATGCTTAAGGAGAGTCTGAGGTTGGTGGTTCTGGGGAGAGAGCTGAAGAAATAGCTACCAGGATCCCTGTGCTGAGTCATTCCATATACTTCAGAAACCATCTTTCTCAGGCATAGCACTCCCCTCCAAGTGGCATCACCTTGAGGAAAAGCAACAGCCTCACCCAAAGAATTACTCTGTCCCATGCTGTAGATGTTAAGCTGGGTTTCTGATCACAGCTTGATTAGATTAACAACTGCTCAGTTTAGCTGTTAATTAGTTACTGTATTTTTTGGACTATAAGATGCACCCCCAAATTTGGGAGGAAATGGGGGTGCATTTTATAATCTGAAGGTAGCTTACCTGGCTCATTTGGGGGGTGGGGATGGCAGTAGAGCAGGGTCACAGGAGGTAGGAGCCTCCTATTTTTTTCCTACTCTAAAACGTGGGTGCATCTTATAATCCAAAAAAAATCTGGTAAATGGCTAAGGCAGAAAATACAAAGCAGCCAAAAATGGGAAGACAAAGAAACAGACCCCAATGAAAGAACAAAAGAATTTTCCCAAAGAAGAAGTAGATAAAATTAAGCAAGAAATTTATCAGACACAGTGTTTAGAGTAATGATTATTAGAATACATAACAGCATGAAAAAAGACATACAAATAATAAAAAAGGACCAGTCAGAAATAAAGAATGCAATATCTGAAATAAATAATACACTGAAAGGAAAAAACAATAGGTAAGATGAAGAAGAGCATATCAGTGATTTGGAAGACAAGGTAGAAAAAAACAGGCAGAGCAGCAAAAAATAAAAAGAATTTTTAAAAAATGAGGAGAGCTTAAGAAACATTTTTGACAACATGAAGTGTAACAACAATCACATCATGGTTATACCAGAAGGAGAAGAGAGTAAGCAAGGAATCAAGAACCTATTTGAAGAAATAATGACTGACAACTTCCTTAATCTGGTGAAGGAAAAAGACACACAAGTCCAGGAAGCTCAGACAATCCCAAACAAGTTGGACCCAAAGAGGCCTACACTGAGATACATCATACTTAAAATGACAAGGCTTAAAGACAAGGAGAGAATACTAAAAGCCTCAAGAGAAAAGCAGATAGTTACCTACAAAGGAGTACCAATTAGACTGGCATCTGATTTCTCAACAGAAACATTTCATGCTAGAGGGAGTGGCATGAAATTCTCAAGGTGATGAAAAGAAAGGACCATCAGATTGTTCTTAATTTCAATGTCTCTGGTTATATTTTGCTTGCTTGTTTGTTTTGTTGATTAGGTTCCACTTAAAGGTGATATCATATGGTATTTGTTTTTCACTGTCTGGCTTATTTCACTTAGCATAATCTGACAGGAATCAAAGGAGAGGTGGGAAGGGATAATGGGGGGAAAGGGGAGAAGGGTTGTAAGGAACAACTATAAAGGACACATGGACAAAACCAAGGGGGGTGGAATCATGGAAAGGAGGTTGGGATGGCTGGGGTGGGGGGAATGGTGGGGGAGGAAATGCAGACAACTATACTTGAAAAACACTAAAATAAAAATAAATAAATAAAAACAAAGAAAAGAAAGAACCTACACCCAAGGCCACTTTGACTAGCAAGGCTATAATTTAAAATCTAAGGAGAAATAAGAAGCTTCCTAGACAAGAACAAGCTAAAGGAGTTTGTTAATACCAAATCAGTACTGTAACATATCTTAAAAGGCGAAGAAGAAGAAGAAGAAGAAGAAGAAGAAGAAGAAGAAGAAGAAGAAGGAGAAGGAGAAGGAGAAAAAGAAGGAGAAAGAGAAGAAGGAAAAGAAGAAGAAAACAAAATAGTCTAACAGTAAACTGGCACTAAATACATATCTATAAATAATCACCTTAAATGTAAATGGCTTAAATCCTCCCACCAAACATAGGGTAGCCAAATGGATAAGAAAACAAGTCCCATATATATACTGCTTCTAAGAGACCCATCTTAGACTGAAAGATACACACAGACTAAAAGTAAAGGGATAGAAAGTGAATTTTCATGCAAATGGAAAAGAAAAAAAAAAAGCTGAGGTACCATTACTTATATCTGACAAAACTGACTTTAAAACCAAGGCTATAGTAAGAGACAAAGAAGGACACTACATAATCATAAAGGGAACAATCCAACAAGAGGTTATAACCCTAGTAACATTTATACACACAACATAAGAGCACCTAAATATATACAGCAAATCTTGATGGACATAAAGTGAGAGATCAACAAAAATACAATCATAGTCAGGGAGTTTAACACCCCATTTACTTCACTGGACTTCATTGACTTCCAGGCAGAAAATCAACAAAGAGACAGTACCCTTAAATGATACACTAGATCAAATAGATTTGATTGATATCTTTAGAGCATTTGACCCCATAGCAGCAGAATATACATGCTTTTCAAGTGCACATGGAACATTTTCTAGGATAGCCCATATGCTAGGACATAAAACAAGTATTAAATTTAAGAAGATTGATTTCATATCAAGCATCTTCTGTGATTATAATGCTATGAAACTAGAAATCAATCACAAGAAGAATGCTGAAAAAATGCAAAGACATGGAAGCTAAATAACATGTTATTAAACAATGAATGGGTCAACAACAAGATCAGAGAAGCAATCAGAAGATACCTTGAAACAAACGAAAATGAAGAGACAACAATCCAAAATCTGTGGGACACTGGGAAAGCAGTCTTAAGGGGGTAATTCATAGCACTATAGGCCTATCTTTAAAAAAAGAAAAAGCTCAAATAAACAATCTAACTCCACACTTAAAATCATTTGAAAAAACAAACAAACAATAAACAAAGCCTAGAGTACAAGGAAGGAAATAATAAAGAATACAGCAGAAATAAGAAAAGTAGAGTCTAAAAATGATTTTAAAAAGATCAACAAATAAAAGAACAAGTTTTTTAAAAAGATAAACAAGATTGACAAAACTTTAACCAGACTTACCAACAAAAAAAAGAAAAGGAGTTCCGGCCAAGATGGAGATGTACGTAGAGACCCATTGCTTCCTTGCACAACCAAAAGGAGGATAACAACCGATGTGAAATCAATAAATGACCAAAAGCACCAGAAAATCAAACTGCATGGAACTCTAACAACAAAGGAATTAAAGAAAAAAATCAACCAGAACAACCAGACCAGTAAGGTGGCAGACCTCTTGGGCCTACTCAGAACAACCAGGGCAATGCCATGGACCTTGGGGGTGGGACTGCCTGCCGAGCGCCACAGGCTGCACAGGAGGGGCTGAGTTAAGGGGACTCAGAGGTGGCTGTGGGCTATGGCAGTTGCGGTGGTAGGAGAAGCTCCCAGTCTCAAATGAGAGTCCATTGAAAGGGTGCTAGAGATGAGTAGGCAAGCCGCACTATTCCTTCTCTGGCCCCACCCCAACAGGCAGCACCACAGTGCAGCAAAGAAGGTTGCCCTGCCTGGGTGAATATCTAAGGCCCTGCCCCTTTATAACATATCAGCTGTGCCAGGATAAAGAAATATGGCCCAAATGAAAGAACAGAGTAAAGCCTCAGAAAGAGAGCTAAGTGAGGAAGAGTTCACCAACCTAACCAATGGAGAATTTAAAGCCCTGGTAATCAAAATGCTCACAGATCTGATGGAGCCTGGTCAAAAAATGAAAAAAACAAATGAAGGATACCCAAAGTGAAATAAAGCAGAATGTTCTTGGAACCAACAGTGACAGGAAGGAAACTGGGACTCAAAGCAATGATTTGGAACAAAAGGAAAGATAAACATCCATCCAGAACAAAATGAAGAAAGAAGAATTTGAAAAAGTGAAGAGATTCTTACAAACCTCTGGGACAACCTGAAATATTCCAATATCTGAATAATAGGGGTGCCAGAAGGAGCAAAGGAAGACCAAGAAATTGAAAACTTATTTGAACAAATAATGAAGGAGAATTTCCCCAATCTGGTGAAGGAAATAGACTTCCAGGAAGTCCAGGAAGCCCAGAGAGCACAAAAGAAGTTGGACCCAAGGAAGAACACACCAAGGCACATTATCATTAAGTTACCCAAGATTAAGTATAAAGAGAGAATCCTAAAAGAAACAAGAGGAAAAGAGAGAGTTACCTACAAAGGAGTGCCCACAAGGCTATCAGCTGATTTCTCAAAAGAAACCTTGCAGGCAAGAAGGGGCTGGGAAGAAGTATTCCAAGTCATGAAAGTCAAGGACCAACATCCAAGATTGCTCTATTCAGCAAAGCTGTCATTTAGAATGGAAGGGCAGATAAAGTGCTTCCCAGATAAGGTCAAGTTAAGGAGTTCATCACCACTAAGCTATTATTAATGTGAAATGTTAAAGGAACTTATCTAAGAAAAATATCAAAATATGAACAGCAAAATGACAGTGAACTCACAACTATCAACAAATGAACCTAAAAGAAAATAAAAACAATGACAACAAGAATCAAGCCAACAACCAGAACAGGAACAGAGTCAGAGAAATGGACATCACACTGAGGAATTTCATTGGGGAGGGGAAGGAAGGAATGGGGGGGGGAAGGTACAGGGAAGAAGAAGCATGGTTAGTAGGCATAAGGTAGATGGGGAGAGATAAAAATGGTACGGGAAACAGAGGACTGAAAGAACTTATATGTACAACCCATGGATGTGAACTAAGTGGGGGGAAATGCTGGAGGATTTGGAGGGCAGGGTGGAGAGGGGATAAAAGCGGAGAGAGAAATTGGGAAACTGTAAAAGCATAATCAACAAAAATATTTAAAAAACAGATAAAAGGTGCAAATAAATACAATCAGAAATGAAAGAGGAGAAATAACAATTTACACCAAAGAAATACAGAGGATTGTAAGAAAATATCATTAAGAACTATATGCCAACAAAGTGGACACCCTTGAAAAAATTGATAAATTTCTAAATACATACAATCTTCCAAAACTAAATCAGGAAGAATCATTGAACCTGAATAGACAGATTACACTTAGTAAAATTGAAGCAGTAATCTAAAGCCTCACAACATACAAAAGCCTTGGACCACATGGCCTCACAGCTGAATTTTAACACCTCTCCTTCTCAAACTATTTCATAAAATTCAAGAGGAAGGAAGGCTCCCAAACTCATTTTATGAGGCCAGCATTATCCTAACTCTAAAACCAAATAAAGACACTACAAAGAAAGAAAATTATAAGCCAATATCACTGATGAACATAGATGCTAAAATCCTCAAGATCATATTAGGAAACTAAATACAGCAATACATCAAAAGGATCATACACTATGGCTAAGTGGAATTTATTCCAGGAATGCAAGTTTGGCAAATTTGCAAATCAATAAGTTTGATTCACCACATAAGCAAAATGAAGGATAAAAACCACATGATCGTATCAATAGATGCAGAAAAAGCATTTGATAAAATTCAGCACCCATTTATGATAAAAACACTTAGCAAAGTGGGCATAGAGGGAACATATCTAAACATAATAAAGGCCATATATTAGAGACCTACTGCCACCATCATACTCAATGGACAAAAACTCTAAGCCTTCCCCTTAAGATTGGGAACAAGACAGGGATTTCCGCACTCACCTCTCTTATTCAACATAGTACTGGAAGTCCTAGCCACAGCAATCAGACAAGAGGAAGAAATAAAAGGCATCCAAATTCCAAAGAAAGATGTAAAACTGTCTTTATTTGCAAATTACATGATAACATACATAGAAAACCCCAAAGAATCTACCTAAAAACTACTAGAACTGATAAATGAATTCATTATAGAGCATGATACAAAATTAATAACTGGAAATCAGTTGCATTATATATACCAATAACAAACTAACTGAAAGGAAAATTAAGAAAACAATCCTCATTCACAATTGCTACAAAAAATACCTAGGAATAAACCTCACCAACGATTTAAAAGACCTGTACTCAGAAAATTATAAGGCACTGAGAAAAGAAATAGAAGATTCAAATAACTGGAAGCACATACCATGTACATGGATAGGAAGAATTAACGTCATTAAAATGTCGATACTATCCAAGTCAATCTATAGGTTCAACACAATTCCTGTCAAGATTCCAATGATGTATTTCACAGAACTAAAACAAATATTTCAAAAATTTATATGGAATAAAAAAAGGTCCCACATAGCGATAGCAATCCCGAGGAAGAAGAACAAAATTGGTGGAATCATGCTACCTAATATTAAACCATACTATGAGGCCATAGTTATCAAAATAACATGGTACTGGCATAAAAGCAGACACAAAAATCAATAGAAAAGAATAGAGAGCCCAGAAATAAACCCACACCTTTACAGTCAATAAACATTCGACAGAGGAAGCAAGCACATACAATAAGCTAAAGATATTTTATTCAATAAATGGTGTTGCTAAAATTGGACAGATAGGTCCAGAACAATGAAACTAGACCACCTTCTTACACCACACACAAGAATAAATTCTTAATGAATCAAAGACTTAAATGTTAGGGCAGAAACAATAAAAATCCTTGAAAAAACAAAAGCAGCAAAATCTCAGACATAGCTGACAGCAATATTTTATGAGATATATCTCCCCAGGCAAGGGAAATAAAAGAAATAAGCAAATGAGACTTCATGAAACAAAAAATTTTTGCACAGCAAAGGAAATCATCAACAAAATCAAAAGACAAGTCACAGAATGGGAGAATGCATTTGATAATATATCTGATAAGGGGTTAATACCTAAAATTTGTAAAGAACTCACAAAACTCAACAACAAAAAGCAAACAAACCAAATAAAAAATGGGCAAAGAATCTGAATAGACACTTCTCTAAGGAGGACATCCAGATGGGTAATAAAGATATGAAAGGACACTCACTAATCATGAGAAAAATGCAAACTAAAACCACAATTTGATATCAACTGACACCCATCAGAATGGTTATCATCAGTAAATCAACAAACTACAAGTGTTGGCAAGGATGTGGAGAAAGGGGAACCCTATTGCACTGTTGGTGGGAACGCAGATTGGTGCAGCCACTGTGGAAAGCAGTATGGAGATACCTCAAAAAATTAAAAATGGATCTGCCTTTTGACCCAGTGATCCCACTTCTGGGAATATATCAGAGGGAACCCAAAACACTAATTCAAAAGAACATAATCACCCCTATGTTCATTGCATATGATACATATGCAATGGATAGCAGATATGGAAGCAGCCCAAGTGTCCAACCATCAGGAGGTGAATGGATTAAAAAAGTATGGTTCATATACACACTGGAATTCTATTCAGCTGTAAAAAAGAATTAAATTTTACCTTTTGTGACAGCATAGATGGACCTGCAGAACATTACACTAAGTAAAATAAATAGGACATAGAAAGACAAATACCATATGATTTCACTCATGTGTGGAATTTAATGAACAAACTGAACTAAAAATGAAAATGGGGACAGACTCATAGATGGAGAGCAGGATGTCAGCTTGTTGTGGGGGATTTGAGGGGTGGAGTGATTGAGCAAAAAGGAAAAAGGACTTGTGGACATGGACAACAGTGTGGTGATTGCTGGGAGGGGGTTGTATAAGAGCAAATGGTAATGGAAAGAAATACAACAAAGTTTAAATAAAAAATAAAAAACTTAAAAAATAAAATCTATTTTATTCTCACTGTACAGAAGAGGAAATTGAGACTCAAAAATATATAACTTTTTCAGGATCACACAGTTAGTCAGTGCCAGGATATAAATCCAAGTGTTCTGATTCCAAAACTCTTATACTTTCTACTTCAGCAGATTTTACTTATTCACTCGTTCAACAGTTATTGAACATCTGTTTTACACCAAAAACTGTGCCAGGTCCTAGGCATACAGAAATAAATAAGCCATCACCATGCCCTGCACGGAGTTTTTGGTCTAACTGTGTCTACAGATAAGTAACTGGATAGTTACAGTACTAGAAATAAATGTTACAGTAGCTATAGTAAGAAAGGTAGAGACCTTAGAGTATAGGCTTTGGAGTTTGAATGCTTGGGTTCCAATCCTAGCTTTGACATTTTCTACCTCTGTTACTTTTGGCAAGTTGCAAACCTACGCCTTAATCAATGCCTCAGTTTCTTTAACTATAAAATGGGAATTATAGCCCTACCTAGTGTGGCTCAGTTGGTTGGAGCATCATCCTGTAACCAAAAGTTTGTGAGTTCAATTTCCTAGGTGGGCACATACCTAGGTTGCTGGTGGATCCCTGATCTGGCTACGCCAGTCTAGGTGCATATGGGAGGGAACCAATCAACGTTTCTCTCTCACATCAATGTTTCTCTTTCTGCCTTCCTCTCCCCCTTCCTCCCTCTCTCTCTCTCTCTCTCTCTCTCTCTCTCTCTCCCTCCCTCTCTCTCTCTCTCTAAAAGAAGTGAAAAATGACTTCAGGTGAGGATTAAAAAATGGGAATTATAGTACATTACCTATTCTATAAATGAGTCAACACATGTAAAGTGGCACATAAAATGTACTCAAATGTTAGCTGTTGCTAGAGGTACATTAAGGGGGGCGGGACAAGAGCAGTAAGGCAGTGTTTATTGAAACCTTTCCAGAGAGGTAAGATGTCTGAGCTGAGCTTTGCAGATATAGTAGATCTAGTGGCCAAATAGATTTCAAAGGCTGGGAATATAATTCTATGTAGAGGAAAACACATGCAAATGCTTTCGTTCCCCTGCCAGCCCATTTGAAGCTCATCAGTGCAATCACAATTTATTCAGAATCCTGGCACTGTGAAATGTGTTCTTTTTTTAAGCTAAAATGGCTTTCACATATATCATGTGGTTCCAGTAATGCTGTCAGAGTCCCAAAATGAGGCCTAAGAAAGAGAAAGAAACCGTAGGGGCTCTGTATAAGCTGGTGGGCATTGAGGAAAGGCAGGACCTAAAGAAGCATATTCCGTACACACCAGTGTTTGTCCAAGTCCCTGGCAGCTTGTAAGGTAGCTAACAAGGACAGGAAGAGAGTCAGAGAGAAAACTAGGGTCCCAAAGGAAAGAAATTGCTGTTGAGTTAAAACAGTTGGGGCTGGTGCATAAAAGATGAAGAGAAATGGAAGCAAAACAAATACGACACAGGTAGCAAACACAAGACCGAGGGCCAAATTCACCCCTCCACTTTGTTTTATCTGGCCCAGCACCTTGTTTCTACCTGGTGGCAGTGCTGAACTCTCACTTAACTGTTAAGGAGTAGTTACATTATACAGTCCTAAAATTACATTCGGCCTTTTGAAGGCAACCTCAAGGCTGATGTAGCCCCCGGCGAAAATGAGTTTGACACCCCTAAAATAGGAAGTAAGTTTAAAACTCCACAAAGTCTTCATTCCCAATTAAACCAGCTTAATGCCATTTCCAAAGTCCTAGCAATCATTTAAAGAGTTCCTTTAAATCACTATGTTCTTGCACGCAGCCTCCTGAGAAGACCAAGCTGCTGCTGTGTTGTGGTTGTAACTTTTGTATAGACATTTCTGGAAGAGCCCAATGAGTGGGCCAGATTAAAGACTGTCAGTGGGCTAAGGATCCCTGCCCTAGCCTTCAGCTCACATCAGAGAGCTGAAGGGGGAAATCAGCTTGCAGCCCAGTTTATAACTCTGAAGCAAGGTGTAGGGTAAGTGGAGGCAGTCTGTCTTCCCCACCCAGGTTAACTAAGGGGATCAGCATTCCCATAGCCTTGGAGGGGCCTGATAAACAATGTTCTCATAGCCCTGAGACTGGGTCCGATAAACTGTTCCCATAACATGAGGTGGGCTCACATGCACAGAATTATGTTATGTTATATAATTTCTGGCATCTTGCCAGCTTTGTTCCCCTGTAGTACTTAAACAGGTAGGGACTCCCTGCTGGGGGTGATGATGATGAGAGACACACTAGGGGACAGGTGCCATGATGGGTGCCACACTGGGGAGCAGGGGCCACAACATGAGACATGCAGATAGACACACAGCTTGCAGCATGTGTGGGTTGCCAACCCATGAATAAAGGCATGCCAGACATCCCAATGGCTCTGTGAATATTTTTCCATCTGCATGAATACTGTGGACCTATCTGGCCTTGAAGGGTGGTAAAACACAAGGCAAGCCTAATGTTTGACACTTTAAGCTCACAAAGAGAATTTTTAGTGTCTCATGATCTCTTTTGCTTGACATCTCCCAGAATTGGTCAGCGCAATGTGGCATTTTGGTATCTAGAATAAGGACATAATTCCTTCCTGGAGTTTTTGTTCTGTGTCCTTAGGATGTGGAAGGGTTTGATGATGATAACTGGTGTTTGGGGCCTGCCTCACTTTTTATGCATTTATGATTACAGCCTGTATGCACACTTGATAGCATATGCTTGCCTTGTGGAAGCAGTCAGAAGAGCTATGAGCCATGGTAGGGAGGAAGAAGGGAGCATACAATCTTACTGACTACCAAAGACTGGAAAACCCAAAACAGGTTTCTAAAATCCATCTGCTCTCTGGGGAAGAAAGGTACACCTGGAATGGGTGTGTGAGTTCCCAAAGTCACATAGTTAGTGGCAGAGCTCTGATCCAGTTTCAACCAGTGTTTCATTCAGCTTGAGTAAATATTGGCCTGAATGCTTTCTCTTTAATACAGATAAGCACAGGTTGTATTTTTTTTTAAAGAAGAAGCTACATGATTCATGTTAATTCTCTTGATTTTACTGCAATGCATTATTAATCTGTCAAGAGGGTCCAGATAAAAGAATGTAATTTCTCATGGCAATAGGTTACTGACTTGCATGATTTCTCTGTGGCATAGAGTTTTGGAAGGCTGCTCCTAGTAAAATTCTAAAGATTTCAAGTAACTTCCTTAATTGCAAAACAAACCAGTCCTTTTTTCCTTGCCTTCATAAGCCTTTCAGCACGAGGATGCCAGGACCTTTGAACAACATTTACAGGCTTCACCACGTAGCCATATTGATTTCCTTCCCCAATCCCTTTGCCTCCCTTTCTCTTTTCCCACTTTCCAATGTTCCCTGGGCTATCTCTTGCTCAATACCCCTCTTTCCTTCAAACTGCTCTCCCTAACTACCAATTTTCCCAAATACTCCTACCTTAATTTTTTAATGTTTTTAAAGATTTTATTTATTTATAGACAAGTAAAGGGAAGGAGAAAGACAGGGAGAGAAATATCAATGTGTGGTTGCCTCTCACATTCCCTGCACTGGGCACCTGGCCTGCAACTCAGGCATGTGCTCTGACTGGGAATCAAACTGGCAACCCTTTGGTTCACAGGCTGCACTCAATCCACTGAGCTATACCAGTCAGTCCTAATTTTTTTTTATTAACTACTTTCTTCATGCCAGGTAGTGTACTAGGTAGATTGCACATGATATATCATTTAATTTCCAAGTTTCCTCTAGGCCTCTTGCCATCACTATCAGCACCTAGGCAAAATTTTCCTATCCTGTTAGGGTGCTGCTTTAATTGACCAGGTAACAGCTAGTTCTCTGACAAATTAATCTGTGCTAAGATGTTAAATAACACCTCTCAAAACACACTATTTAGACATATGTAAAATCCTGTATTGGCCTTATTGGAGAACTATGGTTTGCCCAAGGGCCTAATTCAGAACTCTTCATAATAATACCCTCTACTTTGACAGTGTTAAAAAGCCCTTTCTATAACTACCAAATATTATCCATTAGCTGTATAAGGTGTTTTTGAGGATTTTATCTGTTGCCATATAATACAAAGGCATGTTTTAAGGGTCTCCTTAACAGGTCTAAATTGCAGCCTAAACCTATTGTTTCTTCTGAGGTCCTGGCCCTGCTCTGACCAATCCTGTTTCCTTGACATAGGAAGTCAGAATGTCCAGGCACCTAGGGGCTGAGGGGAAGAGCAGAGGCAGCAAGAAGAAAGCCGGAAAAGTCCAGAGAAGTGCTGAAAACAGAGCCTTCTAAATGTATCTCACAGTCAAATCCTGTAGGTGTCTGAACCTTGGGCCACACCTCTAGCCCAGCCACTCCTGGTAGCAGCTGCAGCTCTAACCAAGTCCCAGTGCAGGCTAAGGGCCCAGGATTTAATCTCTATTCCCTCACCTACCATTAGCACAATCTGAGCTAGGGAAGGAGACCTAACTAAAATCTGACTTCCAGGCCTTCTCAAGACACTAATATAGTGAGGTTCCCTCATCAGAAATGCCATTATTCAAGACAGCTCTATGCCCCCTAACACCACCACCACTGGCATGAAAGTGGGAACTTTCTGAGGGTGGACTAGTATCTCCTCCAGTGGATGGACACATTGCAAGAAGAAGAAATAAGGGAAAACATTGAGGTCAGAATGGAAGAACTAGAGAGAAATTTTGAGATTATCTCAATCAGTGAATCTTAAACTTGGTAAAATGTGTAATAGAATCACCTGAAAGACTCATTACAACACATATTTCTGAGACTCACTGTAGATCTTCTGATTCAGCACAATTTTTATTTGTAATAATTCCCAGATGATGTTGATGTATCTGGTTCAGGGATCACATTTTGAAAATCACTATACTAATCTACTCTGAATATTTCATAGGTAATGAAATTCAGTCCCAGAGAAGGGAAATGATGTCTCTATTTTATAAATGTGAAAACTAATGAGCACTTTAGTGAACTGCCCAAGGCCACACAACTAGTAAATGGTACTGACTTTTATTTCTTTTTTTAAGTTTGATTATTTTTACCTTTTATTTTTATTTTTTCCACATTTTTTCATTGTTGCTCAAGTACAGTTGTCTCCATTTTCCCTAATCAATCCCCCACTCCCCCACCACCACCTCTCACCATTGATCCTAACCTCCTTTGGCTCTGTCCATGTGTCCTTTATATATGTTCCTTGACAACACTTCCCCTTTTTCCCCTGTTGTTCCCTTCCACCCTCCCCTCTGGTTCCTGTCAGTTTGTTCTTTATTTCAATATTTCTGGTTATATTTTGCTTGCTTGTTTGTTTTGTTGTTTCACTGTCCTCACTGGTGATCAGTCTATTTACATTTTCCACTCTTCATGATTTAGTCTAACAGTGTTTTATATATACATACATATATATATATATATGTCTAGAGACATCCATTTTTCTAGGTTATTGAATTTATTGATATATATTCTTATGTCATACTTTGTATTTATTTTTAATTACTTTATTGTTGTTCAATTACACTTGTCTGCATTTTCTCCCCACCACTTCTCCCCACCCCAGCAAAACCCACAACCTTCCCTTGCTTCCACCCACCCCCTTGGTTTTGTCCATGTGTCCTTTATAGTAGTTCCTGCACACCCTTCTCCCCACTGTCCCCTAACCCCTCTTCTCTGGCTACTGTTAGATTGTTCTTAATTTCAATGTCTCTGGTTATATTTTGTTTGCTTTTTTCTTTTGTTGATTAGGTTCCAGTTAGAGGGGAGATCGTACAGTATTTGTTCCTCACCATCTGGCTTATTTCACTTAGCATAATGCTCTCCAGTTCCATCCATGCTGTTCCAAAGTGTAAAAGGCCCTTATTTCTCTCTGCTGCGTAGAATTCCATTGTGTAAATGTACCATAGTTTTTTGATCACTCATTTACTGCTGGGCACTTAGGTTGCTTCTGGCATTTGGCTATTGTAAACTGTGCTGCTATGAACATTGGGGTGCATAGGTTCTTTTGGATTGGTGTTTCAGGGTTCTTAGGATATAATCCTAGCAGTGGAATTGCTGGGTCAAAAGACAGTTCCATTTTTAGTTTTCTGAGGAAATTCCATGGTATTTTCCAAAATGGCTTCACCATATGCATTCCCACCAACAGTGCACTAAGGTTCCCTTTTTTCCACATCCTCTCTGACACTTGATTGTTGATTTGTTCATGATGGCCATTCTCACTGGTGTGAAGTGGTATGTCATTGTGTTTTAATTTACATCACTGTGATGACTAGTGGTGCTGAGCATCCTCTCATATGTCTCTGAGCCCTCTGTATGTCCTCCTTGGGGAAGTATCTGTTCAAGTTTTTTAACCATTTTTTGATTTTTGATTTTTTTTTTGTCTTCCTGGAGCGGAGTCATGTGAGTTCTTTATATATTTTGGAGATCAAAACTTTATCCAAGGTATCATTGGCAAATACATTTTCCCATATAGATGGTTCTCTTTTCATTTCAATGCTATTTTCTTTAGCCACTCAGAACCTTTTTAATTTGATGAGGTCCTATTTGCTTATTCTTTCCTTCATGTCCCTTCCCTTAGGGGACATATCAGTGAAAATGATGCTGCATGGAATGTCTGAGATTTTCCTGTCAATATTTTCATCAAGGACTTTTATGGTGTCACAACTTATATTTAAGTATTTTATGCCCTTGAATTTATTTTTGTGTATGGTGTAAGTTGGTGATCAAGTTTCATATTTTTGCAAGTATCTCTCCAGATCTCTCAACACCATTTGTTGAAGAGGCAATTTTTATTCCATTTTATGCTTAATCCCGCTTTCTCAAATATTAATTGACCATAGAGACTTGGGTTTATTTCTGGGCTCTCTGCTCTGTTCCATTGGTCTATTTGCCTGTTTTTATGCCAGTACCAGGCTGTTTTGATTACAGTTGCCTTGTAATACAGTTTGGTACCAGGTATTATGATCCCTCCTGCTTTATTCTTCTTTCTCAAAATTGCTGCAGCAATTTGTGGTTGTTTATGGTTCCATATAAATTTTGAAATGCTGGTTCTATATCTGTGAAATATGTCATTGGTACTTTAATAGGGATTGCACTGAATCTATAAATTGCTTTGGGTACTATGGCCATTTTGATGATGTTAATTCTTCTAATCCATGTGCATAGTACATGCATCCATTTCTTTGTGTCTTCCTTAATTACTTTCTTAAGTGTAGTATAGTTTTCTGAGTACAGGTCTTATACCTCCTTGGTTAGGTTTATTCCTAGATATTTTATTTTTCTGGTTGCTATCGTAATGGGATTTCTTTCCTGACTTCTGTTTCTGATATTTCATTGTTGGTATACCAAAATACCTTCGATTTCTGAGTATTGACTTTGTAACCCACTGTTTTGCAAAATTCATTTCTTAGGTCTAGTAGTCTTTTGGTGGAGTCTATAGGATTTTCTATGTACACTATCATGACATCCACAAACAATGACAGTTTTACTTCCTCCTTTCCAATTTGGATGCCTTTTATTTCCTTTTCTTGTCTTACTGCTGTGGCTGGGACTTTCAGTACTATGTTGAATAGGATTGATGAAAGTAGGTATCCCATCCTGTTCCTGATCTTAGTGGGAAAGCTCTAAGATTTTGTCCATTGAGTATGATGTTGGCTCTAGGTCTCTCAAAATTGGCCTTTATTATGTTGAGGAATGCTCCCTCTATTCCCACTTCGCTGAGTGTTTTTATTGTAAATGGGAGCTGTACCTTATCAAATGCTTTCTCCACATCTATTGATATGATCATGTAATTTTCATCTTTCTTTTGTTTATGTGGTGCATTATGTTTATTGATTTATGAATATTGTACCATCATTGCATCCTTGGGATGAATCCCACTTGATCATGGTGTATGATCTTTTTAATGTATTGCTGGATGCAGTTTGCCAATATATTGTTGAGGATTTTATCATCTATATTCATCAGCGATATCGGCCTGAAGTTTGCTTTCTTAGCTATGTCTTTATCTGGTCTTTGGATTAGGATGATGCTGGCTTTGTAAAAAGAGTTTGGGAGTCCCCCATCTTCCTGAAATTTTTGCAATAATCTGTGGAGGATGGAGGTTAGCTCTTCCTTAAATGCTTTGTAAAATTCTCCTGTGAAACCATCTAGTCCAGGGCTTTTTTGTGTTAGAAGGTTTTTGATTACTGTTTCAAATTCATCAGCTCTTATTGGTCTGTTCAGGCTTTCTGCATAGTCTTCATTGAGTTTGGGAAGACTATATTTTTCTAGAAACTTGTCCATTTCACCTAGGTTTTCAAATTTCTTGGCATACAGTTCTTCATAGTAGTTTCTTACAATCCTTTGTATTTCTGTAGTGTCAGTTGTAATCTCTCCTCTTTCATTTCTCACTGTGTTTATTTGGGTCCTCTGTCTTTTTTTTCTTGATGAGCCTACTTAAAGGCTTGTTGATTTTGTTTATCTTTACAAAGAACCAGCCCCTGGATTTACTGATTCTTATATTTGTGTTTTTAGTCCCTATGTCACTTATTCTGCTCTGATCTTGGTTATTTCCTTCCTTCTACTTTCTGTGGGCTGTTTTTGTTGTCATTCCTTGAGTTCTTGTAGGTGTAGGGTTAGGTTGTTTATTTGAAATGTTTCTATCTTTTATGTAGGCCTGTATCACTATGAACTTGCCTCTCTGGACTGCCTTTGCTGTGTCCCATAAGTTTTGATTTGTTGTGAGTTCATTTTTCTTTTTTTACAGAAACTTTTTCACTTCTTCCCGAATCTCATTCTTAACCCAATCATTGCTTAATAGCACACTATTCAATTTCCATGAATTTGAGTGTTTTCGGGTTTTTTACTTGAGGATGGTTTCTAGTTTCAGTCCCTTGTGGTCGGAGAAAATGGTTGATATGATTTTGATTTTCTTGAATTTTTTGAGGCTGTGTCCTCTCATGTGGTATGGGTTTGATAATGTCCAATGTGCATTTGAAAAGTATGTGCATTTTGCTTCTTTCATATGAAAAGCTCTCTACATATCAGTTAAGTCTATTTCATGTAGGGCATTGTTCAATGCCACAATGTCTTTGTTGATGTTTTGTTTGGAAAATCTGTTCATTTTTTGACAGTGGGGTGTTGAAATCCCTTACTAAAATTGTGTTGTTGTCAGAATCTTTCTTGAAGTCCTCCAAGATTTTCTTCATGTATTTGAGTGCTCCTATGTTGGGTGCACATATATTTACAATGTTTATGCCTTCTTGATGGGTTATTCCTTTGAGTATTATGAAGTGACCTTCTGGGTCTCCTTTTATGGCTCTTTTCTTGAAGTCTATTTTGTCCAATATGAGTATTGCTATCCCAGCTTTTTTTCCTATCCAATTGCTGGGGATATTTGTTTCCACTCCTTTACTTTTGTTCTGTGTATGTCTTTTGTTTTGAGGTGGGTCTCTTGTAGGCAGCATATGTGTGGGTCATGTTTTCTTATTCATTCTGCTATTCCATATCTTTTGATTGAGGCATTTAATCCATTTGTGTTTAAGGTTATTATTGATAGGTAATTATTCATTGTCCTTTTCCATATCTGTGTTCCTCTCTCTTTCAGTGTTTTACTTCCTGTTCTTAAAGCAAATCCTTTAGCATCTCTGGTTTGGAGGAGGTATATTTTTTGAGGCTTGTTTTCTCTGGGAAGCTCTTTATTTAGCCTTCCATTTTAGTTGAGAGACTTCCTGGAAAAAGTAGTCTTGGTTGCCAACCTCTGGTTCTCATTATTTGGAATATTTCATGCCATTACCTTCTGGCTTGGAGTGTTTCCTTTGAGAAGTCAGCTGCTAGTCTTATCAGGGCTCCCTTGTATGTTTTTTTCTGTTTTTCTCTTGCTGCCCTTAAGATTCTCTCTTTATTTTGGAATTTTACCATTTTAATTGTGATGTGTCTTGAAGTGGGCCTCTTTGGGTTCATTTTGATTGGGACTGTCTGTATTTCCTGGATTTGTTTGACTTTTTTCTCAACAAATTAGGGAAGTTTTCCATCAATACTTTTTCAAATAGGTTTTCTATCCCTCGCTCTTTTACTTCTCCTTCCAGTGTACCTATAATATGGATGTTATTACATTTCATGTTGCCCTGCATTTCCCTTAACCCTTCTTCATTCTTTATGAGCCCCGTTTCCTTGTCTCTCTCTTGCTGGGTGTTTTTTCTACCTTGTCCTCCAGCTTGCTGATCTGATCCCCTGCTTCATCTAGCCTTTTTTGAGTCCTTGTACTGTGTTCTTCAGTTCACAAATTGTACTCTTCATTTTCTCTTGGCCCTTGTTGATAGTTTCTGTCCCCTTTTTCATGTTGATGTAGTTTGCAGTAAGTTCATTGTAGTTTCCTTGTAGTTTCTGGTAATTCTCTGTGAGCTCATTGAGCCTCCTGACAACCATTGCTTTGAACTCAATATCTGATATTTGAGTTGCCTCTACTCATTTAGCATTCTTTCCAAGGCTTCCTCCTTTCCTTTCATTTGGGGATTGTTTATTTGTCTTCCCATTGTTTGTGAGACTCTTCTTGTTAGCCTCTGCTTCTTAAATTGATCTGTTCTGACTCCCTGGGTTTATGGTGTGAACTTCTATGATAGAACACCTGTGAGATCCAGTGGTGCAGTCTCCTTGATCTTCTGAGCTCGCTGGCCTTGGGCTTTCGTTTATGTTGGCTCTGTGTTTGTCTTTGGGTTTTGATTCTTGTTGGGCTTTTCTTTGGTTGGTCCTTCCCTCCAGTTGGTTAACTGAGGGTCACTCCATCCACCACCTCTTGTATTGTGTTGTGCAGTTGTGGGCAGGTTGTTTTGAACCTGGTTCTTCTATGTGTACAAGGTTTTGAGGATTCACTCTTGCCCTTGTTCAGTTGTTTGTTTTGAGTAATTTCTCCACCATTTCCAGATTGGTCCTGGTTTGAGTTAGTGTGGCTTCCACTCAGTCCTTCACCTTCTTCTGTTGTCATCTGTTGGTGGTTCCTTTTTGGGTTTCCTATTCCAGCAAGTATCCTGGTGTTCACAGTTGTTCACAGTTCCTACCTACAATTTTTTTGTGATCAGTTGGAAGGGGAAGGCAAAATGGTTTAAGACAGCAGGAGTGTATTCTATGGTATTTAAAGTACCAATCCTTTGGAGATATATATATATATATATATATAGTGTTAACCATGATATTTCACCCAACTAGCCAGTTTTTAGAAAGGGTAGAAAGAAGATAAGACTGTTTTTTTGTGGGGGAAGTATTGTGATTTGGATCTAGAAAGCAGTGAGCTTGGGGGAGGTCAGATTATGAAGTAAAGTGAGAGTAAAGGATAGAAAATGGTGTGTAGTGTGTGAGAGAATAGAGTTAACCAGAACAGTAATAAATTTCAGGAAACAGTGAAGTGGGCTAAGATCTGGGAAGGGTGCTGTGTAGTATTTATAGAACAGCAATTATTTACAATAATAATGGAGCAATAATCATATGATAGAATCTATGTGATCTGGATAATAGGACTAGGATGTATAGGACCTAGAGTAGTATGTTAATGGAACACAACTGAATTAAAAGTTGGTAAATTAAAAATACACTATGAAAGAGAGAAGATGGGAATCCAGTCAAGCAATGCAATTAACCCAGCCAAGCAAAAAAAAGACTAATCAGAAAGAAGAGAAATACAAAAATACTAATAAAATGAAAGATGTAAGAATAATGAAAAATAATAATACAAATATACAACTTGCAAGTTCTCTGGAGTAGCAAAGTGTAATTTGTTGCACTGTGTCAGCTGCTGGGATGCCCTCTATGGTTTCCAACTCTGGTCTTTTCACAGTTCCAGGTTTTATTGTCTCACTTGTGGGAATTTTTAAAAAAGAAAAAAAGAAGGAGGAAGGAAGAAGAGATATAAAAGGAAAGAAAGAAAAAAAGGAAGAAGGAGTAAAAAAGAAAGAAGGAAAGGAAGAAAAAAGAGAGATAAAGGGAAGGAAAGAAAAAAGGGAGAAGGAATAAAAATAGAAAGAAGGAAAGAAAGGAAGAAGGAGTTAAAAGAAAAAAAATTACTTGAAAAATAAAAAGGCCTCCTGCTGGCTTCAAACTGGCCACACCAGTTCTGTTGGTCTTCCTGACTGCAGCAGGCAGAAGGGGAATTGGTTTCATTTTTCTCCCTTCCTGAGTGGCACTCGCCCAGCCTCAAGCCCAGTTCCTCTTTTTTCTGCCAGGCCCCCAGGGCCCTTCTGTGCCCAGCCTAGGCCTTCAGTCCACCATTTGCACTGTCCTTGAGGTGCACCAATTAGGGGCAAGTCACACACCACCTCAGTTTTTGCTGTCCTAGATGTTAGGGACTCTCAGCACCCCTTCAGGCTAGTTCAGCCCCCAGATGGTGTTAAGTCTCTCTGGGGATTGCTGACTCCCTGAGCCTCCATGGTGCCAATGTGCGCCTCTTCTGCTGCTTCCCTCAGGGTGCAGGGGTTGGGTGCACAGTACCTCTGGGCAGTGGGGTCAGATGCACTCTGTCCAGGGCCTATGGGTGTGGCAGGATGGGCAGCCACTGGTCCCACAGGTTCAGATGATCACTCTTCCCAGGACTTGGAGGGTGAGTGCAGGGGTAGGGGGTGCAGGAGGCCAGGCAGCTGCTGCAGCCAGTGTCCAGTCTCCATGGATGTGGACACCCACCCCATATGTTTTCCACTTTGTCCTTATTCCCATCCCTGCAACTTCAAGCAACCAGGTTTCTCCTGCTGCTGCTGAAACCTTGTTTGTCAGGGGAGGGAGCCATTGCCTGGCTCTCTCCCAAGAACCTTGCAGCAGACCCAGGGGGCACCGGAACTGGGGCTGTATCCACCCTGCTCCCCATGCTGGACCCAGGGACCTTGGTATCCTGAAGCATTCTCCTTACCATCTGATTTTTCAATGTCCTCTACAGGTTTTGGTCTCCAATCTTCATATATGCTGGGATACTGTTGGCTGTTGACTCTGTTCCTCAGAAGATCAGCTAGGTGTTTCACCCGTTCGCAGGGGAAGTGGACTCCACTACCACCTATCTTGCCACCATCTCCCTCCTCCATACTTTGTATTTCTTCAGCGTGTATGGTATTTTCTCCTTATTGGTTCTAGCCAGAGTTTTGTCAATATTTTTAATCTCTTCAAAGAACCAGCTCTTTGTTGTATTAATTTTTGTATAGTCTTTTTGTTCTCTATTTCATTTAATTCTACTCTAATTTTTTATTGTTTCCTTTATTCCATTAACTCTAGGCTCCATTTATTCTTCTTTTTATAGTTCTTTAAAACATAATATTAGGTTGTTTACTTGGGATTTTTCTTGTGTCTTGAGATAGCCTTGTAATGATATAAACTTCTCTCTTATTACTGTTTTTACTGCATTCCAAAAGTTTGTATATGTCATATTTTCATTCCCATTTGTTTCTATGTATCTTTTGATCTCACCTTTTATTTCTTTTTTAATTCAGTCATTTTTAGTACCATGTTTTTTAATCTCCACATATTTGTGGTGTTTGTTTTTTTTTTCTTTTTGTTGCTTCCTTTCTGCAGTTGATTTCTAATTTCAAAGCATTATGGTTGAAAAATAATCTTGGCATGATTTCAGTCTTCTTAAATTTGTTGAGGCTAGTTTTGTGAACCAGCTTATGGTCTACCATTGAGAATGTCCCATTTGCACTAGAGAAGTAATATATAATCTGATATTCTAGCATGAAAGGCTCCGTGCATGTTAATTATGTCAATTTTGTCTGACATGTCACTTAAGGCTGATAGTTCTTTATTGATTTTCTGTTTGGATGACCTATCTAAAGCTCTAAATGGGGTTTTTGGGTCCCGTACTATGATTGTGTTTTCATCAGTTTCTCCCTTTAGTTCTGTTAGTAGTTGCTTTATAAATTTCAGTGATCCCTGATTGTGGAGTGTTATGTCTTCTTGATGTAGTATCCACTTTATCATTATAAAATGTCCATGTTTTCAAAAAAACTAAAAAGCTTCTGCACAGCAAAATAAACTGCCAAAAAACAAAAAAAAAGTAACCACCAAATGAGAGATGATGTTTGAAAACAACAGTAGTGACAAGGGGTTAATATCCAAATACATAAACAATTCATACAACTCAACACTGAACAAACAATCCAATTTAAAAAATGAGCAGAGGATCTGAGCAGACACTTCTACCAAGACATACAAATGCCCAAAATGTATATGAAAACATGCTCAACTTCACTAGCTATTGGGACAATAATAATCAAAACTACAATGACACCACTTCACACCTCTTAGAATGACTATTATCAACAAGACAAGTAATAACAAGTGTGGGAGAGGTTGTGGGGGGAAAATAACCCTCATTCACTGCTGGTGGGAATATAAACTAATACAACCACTATGGAAAACAGCATGGAGGGTCCTCAACAAATTGAAAATAGAGTTACTATACTATTCAACAACCTGTTTTCTGAGTACCTACCCCTAAAAATTGAAAATATTTATTTGCAAAGATATCTGCACCCTTAGTTAATTATATTATTATTCACGGTGTCAAAGACATAGAAAAAACCTGAGTGTCCTTCAATTGAGGAGAGGACAAAGAAAATGTACATATATAGGACAGGATGCTACTCAGCCCTAAGAAGAGATAAAATACTGCCATTTTCAACAACATGAATGGACCTTGAGAATATTATACTAAGCAAAATAACTCAGGCTGGAAAAGTTAAGAAGCATACTATTTAACTTGCTTGGGATATAAAACTGAAAGCAACAAAAGAAAAGACAAGAAAAAGAAATAAACAAAAAGAGACACACAATAGTATGGTGCTTAGCAGAGGATAGAGAGTTGGGGTGTAGAGGGCTGAGAAAGATGGCACATGAGTGAATGGAAGTTATACTAACCTCCTCCCAGGACCAATGTGGAATTACAACAAAATTATGGAGAAATCACCAGGAACAAACAACTGAACAATACTGACAGAGAAGCCTTATAACCTCAGACAGACAGAAGAATCAGCTTCAGCACAACATGACTGATAAGGAGTGCTGTGGAGACTCAAGAAGGCTGGGTGGACACCCACAGAGGGAAGTGCTGGAGGGATAATTAAGCAACTGGTGGGATCCCCTTGAGAAGTCTGGGGTCTAAACCCTAATCTGGGATCCCCAGTCTAGAGCACCAGAGCCCCAAAAGTCCACAGATAAAAACCAGTGGGGAAAAGTGGCAGGGTTGCTCTCTGCCAGAGATCGATGTCTAGAAACACAAAGAGCCTTTTAAAGGTCCAATGCACAAACTGTCACTGGCAGCCACTTACCCTGTATTCCAGCAAAGGCAAGGGCAGAGTGGGCTAGAGATGCCTAAGGAGAGACTGGGGATGAGAGCTTTGGGGAGAGTGCTGAGAGAGTAGATGCCCAGATCCTGGTGCTGATTCATTCCTCATTCAGCAGCAGCCATCCTGCTCAGGCAGACCACTCCCCTGAGCGTCAGCAGCCTGAGGGGAAACAATAGTCCCAACCCCATAAAGGATTCTGCTGTACACTGTGGTACTTAAGCCTGACTGCTGAGGGCAGAATAACTATATAAACAACTGAAGGAGACAGCCACAGATAGTAGATCCCAGACAGTCTCAGAGCAGACTGCCTGAAGTCAGATGGAGTCAACATCTGACAACACCAGAGGTGGATCTAGAAAGAAAAAACAGTGATAAGTACTAGATAATACCTAAATGAAATCCACTGGTCTTCTCCATGATTAGCAATATTTTCTTCCCCGTATAGCTTTTTAACATTCATTCCTTGTCCATCAAGTTTGTGCTACAGTTTATTTCTCTCCTTTCTTATAATACTCTTAAGCTCTTTATGCCAGTATTAATACTGGTACATTGTTGTTGATAGTGGGATTTGGGAGGGGCATGTATTTTTGCAGGGATGGGTGTGTTCCCTGGGTTTTGTGGTTTTGTTCTGGCAACACCTGCAACAGCATTAAATATGTGGTGGGTAGAGTGACCCTCAGTCAACCAGCTGGAGGGAAGGACTCACCAAACAAAGATGAAACAACAATCAAAACCCAATTATAGCCAGAGAGTCACCATAAATGGCATAAAGGGCATGCCAAGAGCACCAAGTTCAGGAGATCAAGAAGAACATACTATTGAACCTCACAGGTCTCCTACCATAGAAGTTCACGCCACAAACACTGGGAGTCAAAACAGGTCAATTTAAGAAGCAGAAGCAAACAAGAAGGGTCTCACAAACAATAGAAAGACAAAGAAACAACCCCCAATCTAAAGGATAAAAGGAATCCTCAGAGAGTGCTAAATGAAGTAGAGGCAAGTCAAATATCAAACATTTAGTTCAAAACAATGGTTATAAGGAAGCTCAATGTGCTCACTGGGAATTAACAAAAACTACAGGGAAGCTATGAGGAATTTACTGCAAACTATGTAATCATGAAAAAGGACATAGAAACTATCAACAAGAGACAAGAGTAAATAAAGAATACAATTTCTAAATTGAAGAACACAGTAAAAGGGATTAAAGGCAGGCTAAAGGAAGCAGAATATTGAATCAGTGAGCTGGAGGACAAGGTAGAAAACAACTCCCAGAAAGGGTTAAGAGAACTCCAGGACAACATGAAATGCAATAATGTTCATATAATAGGAATACCAGAAGGGGGAAAAGGATCAATAGATAGAAAACATGTTTGAGGAAGTAATGATGGAAAACTTCCCTAATTTGATGAGAGAAAAATTCACACAAATCCAGGAACCACAGAGAGTCCCAATGAAGAGGAACCCAAAGAGGCCCACTCTAAGACACATCATAATTAAAATGGTAAAATTCCAAGATAAAGAGAGAATCTTAAAGGCAGCAAGGAAGAAACAGGAAGTAGTATGGAAGGAAGCCTGGATAAGACTAGCAGGTGACTTATCAATGGAAACACTGCAAGGCAGAAAGGAATGGCAAGAAATATTCTAAGTCATGCAAAGCAAAAGCCTGCAAAAAAGACTACTCTATCTAGAAGAGTTCTCAATTAAAATAGAAGGCAAAATAAGGAGTTTCCCAGAAAAAAAAAAAAAAGATGCCTGAGGGAATACATCTCCACCAAACCAGTACTGTAAATATGCTAAAGGGACTATTTTAAGAAGATGAAGAGAAAGAATGACAGAGGGAGGAACACAGGTTCAAAGGGGTAAAATGGCAAAGAATAAGTATATATCAATAATAACCTTAAATGTAAATGGATTCAATGCTCCTATCAAAAGATATATGGTAGCTGAATGTATAGGAAAACATGTCTTGCACATACGCACTTAGAACAAAACGCCTATACAGACTGAAGATGAAGGGTTGGAATAAAATGTTGCAAGCAAAAAGACAAAAAAAGCCAGGGTAGCAGACTTCAAAACAGAGTCCATGAAAAAAGATGGAGAAGGACATTTCATAATACTAAATGGAAGAATCCATCAAGAAGACATAAACATTATAAACATATAGACACCCAACATCAGAGCACCCAAATATATGGGAAATCTTGCAGGACTTCATGAAAGATATAGACAGCAACACACTTATACTAGGGGATTTTAATACCCCACTGTCAAAAATAGATAGAACTTCCAAACAAAATATCAACAAGGATATTGCAGAATTGAACAATGTCCTAGATACTATAGTCTTAACAGATATTTATAGAACCTTTCATCCCAAAGAAGCAAAATACATTCTTTTCAAATGCACATGGAACATTTTCAAAGAGAGACCACGTGATAGGACACAAAACAAACTTCAATAAATTCAAGAAAATTGAAATCATGTAAAGCATTTTCCCAGACAACAAGGCACTGAAACTAGAAACCAACCTCAAGGTAAAAGACTCAAAAAACGCTCAAATTCATGGAGATTTAAAAGTATGCTATTAAACAATGAATGGTTTAATAATGAGATCAAGGAAGAAATGAAAAAAGTTTCTGGAAACAAATGAAAATGAACACACAACAATCCAAAACTTATAGGACACAGTGAAGGCAGTCTTGAGAGGGAAGTTCATAGTGATACATGACTAACTGAAAAAGATAGAAACATTTCAAATAAAGAACCTAACCCTCCATCTACAAGAACTGTAGGAACAAGAAAAAACAAAGCCCAGAGCAAGTAGAAGGAAGGAAATAACAAACCTAAATGACATAAAGACTAAAAATGGCATAGAGATTAAAACACAATCCAAAGGATTAATAAATCCAGGAGCTAATTCTTTGAAAAGATAAACAAAATTCACAAGCCTTTAAGAAGACTCATGGAGAAAAAATAGAGAGGACTCAAAAATAATCAGAAATGAAAGATGAGAGACTGCCATGGACACCACAGAAATACAAGGGATTGTAAGAGATAACTACAAAGAACTATATGCCAAGAAATTTGAAAACCAGAGTGAAATGGACAAATTTCTACAAAAATATAATCTTCCAAAAATGAATGAAGAAGAAGCAGAAAGTCTGAACAGACCAATAACAGCTGATGAAATTGAAGCAGTAATCAAAAAATTCCCAACACACAAAAGCCCTGGACTGGTCAGTTTCGAAGGAAAATTTTACAAAACATTTAAGGAAGAGTTAAGCCCGATCCTTCACAGACTAGTTCAAAAGTTCCAAGAAGGGGGAAGACTCCCAAACACTTTTTATGAAGCCAGCGTCATCTGAATCCCAAAACCAGATAAAGATACAACAAAGAAAGAAAACTTCAGGCCAATATTGCTGATGAACATAGACACTAAAATCCTCCACACAGTAGTGGCAAACCGCATCCAGCAATACATTAAAATAAACCATGATCAAGTAGGATTCATCCCAGGGATGCAAGCATGGTACAATATTTGCAAATCAATTAAATTAATATACCATATAAATAAAATGAAGACAAAAATGACATGATCATATCAATAGATGTGGGAAAAGCATTTTATAAGGTATAGCACAATTTTATTATAAAAAAACAAATAAAGTGGGAGTAGAGGTAGTATACCTCAACATAATAAAGTCCATATATGAGAAACCTACACCCAATGTCATACTCAAGGGGCAAAATATAAAAGCTTTTCCACTAAAATCAGGAAGAAGACAGGGTGTCCCCTTTCATCAGCTCTATTCAACATAGTATTGGAAATCTTAGCCACTGCTATCAGACAAGAAAAAGAAATAAAAAGTGCCAAAATTGGAAAGGAAGAAGCAAAACTGTCATTGTTTCCAGATGACATAATAGTATATATAGAAAATCTTGTAGACCCCACCAAAAAACTCTTTGACTTAATAAGTGACTTTGGCTAAACAGTGGGATACAAAGTCAATATTCAGAAATCAAAGGTATTTTTGTACACTAACAATGAAATATCAGACACCGAATAAGGAAATAAATCCCATTTGATATAGCAAACAGAAAAATAAAGTACCTAGGAATAAACCTAACCAAGGAGGTAAAAAACCTTTATCAGAAAACTATACAACAATGAATAAAGTATGGAAGACACAAACAAATGGAATCATATACCATGTTCATAGATTAGAAGAATTAACATCATTGAAATGTCCATAGTACCCAAACCAATCTGTAGATTCAACACAATCAGTACTAAAACACCAATGACATATTTCACAGATATAGAACCAATATTTCAGAAATTTATATTGAACCATAAACAACCCCAAGTACCCAGCAATTTGGAGAGAGAAGAACAAAGTAGGAGGGATTACAGTACCTGACATCAAACTATATTATAAGCCCTGTTAATCAACACAATCTGGGACTGGCGTGAGAATAGACACATAGATCAATTAAACAGACTAGAAAGCCAAGAAATAATCCCAATTCTCTATGGCCGATTAATATTCAACAAATGGAGCAGAAACATAAAATGGAGGAAAAATAGCCTCCTCAAGGAATGGTGTCATGAGATCTGTACAGTTACGTGCAAAAAAAAAAAAAAGAAAGAAAGAAAGAAAGAAAGAAAGAAAGAAAGAAAGAAAGAAAGAAAGAAAGAAAGAAAAGAAAAAGAAAGAAAGAAAGCAGACCATCACATTACCCCATACACAAAAATAAACTCAAGATGGACAAAAGACTTAAATATAAGTCATGACACCATAAAAGTCCTAGAGGAGAACATAGGCTGCA
>PVKU01006810.1:0-97184 GCA_004027475.1 Anoura caudifer
GGACAGTCACCTACAAAGGAGTTCCCATCAGACTGTCAGCTGATTTCTCAAAAGAGACCTTACAGGCATGAAGGGGCTGGAAAGAAGTATTCCAAGTGATGAAAGTCAAGGACCTACATCCAAGATTGCTCTATCCAGCAAAGTTTTCATTTAGAATGGAAGGGAAGATAAAGCGCTTCTCAGATAAGGTCAAGTTAAAGGAGTTCATCATCACCAAGCCCTTATTCTATGAAATGTTAAAGGGATTTATCTAAGAAAAAGAAGATAAAAAATATGACAGCAAAAAGACAGCAAACTCACAGATATTAACAACCACACCTAAAACAAAAGCAAACTAAGCAAACACCTAGAACAGGAGCAGAAACATAGAAATGGAGATCACATGGAGGGTTTGCAACAGGGGAGTGGGAGGAGAAGAGAAGGGGAAAAGGTACAGAGAATAAGTAGCATAGATGGTGGGTAGAAAATAGACAGGGGGAGGGCAAGAATAGTGTGGGAAGAGTAGAAGCTAAAGAACTTATGACACATGGTCATGAACTAAAGGAAGTGAATGTGGGTGGGAAGGGGTGTGCAGGGTGGAGGGGAATGATGGGGGAGAAATGGGACAACTGTAACAGCATAGTCAATAAAATACAATTTTAAAAAGGAGGAACTCCTTTATCTTAACAATGACAAGATTCCCCAAATGGGCAAAAGACTTGAACAGATATTGCTTCAACAAAGACATGCAAATGGCTAACAAGCACATGAGAACATGCTTCACATTACTAGTTATTAGGGAAACACAAAGCAAAACCACAATGAGATATTACCTCTCACTAGTTAGGATGCCACTAACAAAAACAAAACAAAACAACATGGAAAATAACAAGGGTTGATGAGGTTGTGCAGAATCTGGAACTCTTGTGCTCTGTTGGTAGGATTGTAAAATGGTATAGCTGCTATGGAAAACAGTAGGAAAATTCTTCAAAAAAACTAAAGCCACCATATGGTCTAGCAATCTCACTTCTATGTATATATCTCAAATACTAAAACAGAATCTCAAAGAGATATTTGTACATTCATGTTCACTGCAGCACTATTCAGGATAGCCAAGATGTGTAAGCAAACTAAATGTCCATCAACAGATGACTGGATAAAGAAAATGTGATATCTATATCTATACCTATATCTATATCTATCTCTATATAGTGGAATATTATTTATCATTAAACCTTAAGAAGGGAATCCTGTCACATGCTACAATGTGGATGAACCTGGAGGACATTACATTAAATAAAATAAGCCAGTCAGAAAAGAATAAACACTGCCTAATTCCAGTTATATGAGGCATCTAAAGTAGTCAAACGCTTAGAAAAAGAAAGTAGGATGGGAGTTGCCAGGGACTTGGGGAGGGAAATTGAGGAGTCCATAGGCAGTGGGGGCAGAGTTTCAGTCATACAAGGTGAGCATTGTAAGGATCTGTGGTAGAGCAAGGCGCATGCAGTTACTAATACTGTGTGTTTGAAAGTTGTTAAGAGGGTAAATTTATGTTATGTGTTTTAATAACAATACTACTAATAGTAACAAAAGAGCCCTTCTTGTGCAACAACACTATTCATAATAGCACAAACTAAAACTGCCCGATGCCCATTAGTGGGCAGAGGACAAGTGTAGCCTAGTTTCATGATGGAATACTACACAACAGTGAGAGTAAAGAACCACAGCTGCAAGGAATGGTGGAACTCATAAGCGTAAGGTCAAGCAAAAGAAGCCAGACACAAAAGAGGCCATTCTGTGTGACTCCACTTCAGTCACGTATGAAAACAGGCATGACCTACCGGAGCTGTCAGAAGTCAGATGGCGCCCACCTGTGGCTGGGACGGTGCCTGGAAGAGGGCGTGGGCAAGCTCCTCAGTCTGCTCGAGTTGCCTCTTGAAGTGTGAGCTGGTTTCGCTGTGTGTTCACTGCGTAAAAGCTCACTGAACTGAACACATGTGATTTGTACCTTTGTCAATGTCAATTATTCTTCATTGAGAAGTTTTAAAAATTATTATTAAAGAAAAGTAAAACCCTTTCTGCTACTATGTGCCCACAGTTCCTTTTGGTGCCAGCAAAATGGAGGATTATCATCTTAATTCATAATAAAAGGGAGAAGGAGATGAATGAGAAGAAAGAGGGGAACCCAAAAGAGCAGGGCCCAGAGAAGAAAGCTAAAGCCCACCCGTGGTTTGAGACCTGCTCTCAGGAGGGGCTCCCTTCATGATGAGGCAGATAGTGAGGGTGCCCCAGGGAAGTGAGCTAGACTGGCCTTTGGGGAGCTGGTGCCCACCATGGCTCCTCCTCATCCCTGCAGTCCCACTTACCAGGTGATGCTGAGATCCAAGTGCATCAGGCCAGGAGTTAAAAAGCCTGGCCAGGCAGAATTCAGAAACCAGAGGGCAAGTGAAATTCCTGTGGCAGAGCACAGTTGGCCCATGTGTATTCTGTGGAGCCTCAGGGGTGATTCTTCCCCTGAGATGTGAAGGAATGTTTGCAGCTTCTGTGGGTGTTGCCTTTGTTAGTTATTTTCACCATGGGCTCTGTGCTTTGGCAGTCCTCAGCAGCCTGAGGGCCACTGTGAAGAAGCCAAGCGTGTGTGAAACTGGGAAGAAGTTGAGGGTGGGCTGGGCCAGGTGTGGTCTTGGAAGGAAAGATGTTTGGGCCCCGAGAGGCAAGGAGCCCACACAAGCTGAAGGTTGGAAGGAAGAAGGAGCAGAGCCCAGGGTGGGCCAGGGAGGAGGAGAGGAGGGAGGTCCCCTGGAGGGCTGATCCCACCCCTAAGAATGGGGAGAGGACCCAGGGAAGTCTATTGCTGGCTTACGTTCCTGTCGTACTTATATCCCCAAGTGCTTTTGTTGTTTAAATTTTTTTGAATTATGAAAAACACAGACATAGCCAACCATAGACCCCTTCCTATTTGCTATATTGGCTTTAGAACCCCCTGCCTCTCACTTTAGAGAAATAAAACAGTATGGCTAAGTCAAAGCCCTACCACCTGCTTCCTCTCTCCCCAGAAGTGCCCACTCTCCAGAACCCCGGGCTCGTTCATTTTTTAAAATTGATTTTAGAGAGAGAGAGATGAAAGGAGAGAGATGGAGAGAGAGAGGTAGTGATTTGTTGTTCCACTTATCTATACACTCATTGGTTGATTCTTGTATGTGCCCTCATTCAATATCTAACCCACAACCATGGTGTGTACAGACAACACTCTAACCAACTGACCTACCTGGCCAGGGCCACTCTGTGTTCATTCTTGAAGTCTGTGGTTTTAAACACCTCTCTCCCCCCATCCTCTGCGGGGCCTCTAGTGAGTGTGTCTGTAATCAGAGCCCTTGGCCTCACACAGGGAGTGAAGGCTGGGACACACCCAGGTTCAGAGGCAGGAGCTTCTGGAAAGTAGGGGTTGCTTAGGACAGGGAAGCTGTGGGAAGCTCTGTGGGTCCCTGGGAAAATGGAGAGCAAAGGGCAGGTCTGCAAGTGGTAGAGTCTGAAAGGGCGGATTTTCCCAGGGAAGTTCTGTGAGCTGTGCAGTGTGACCTCTCCCTGTGATCCAATGAGCCATCAGAAAAACTGCAAAGACAGTGAAATGCACAGAACCCAGTGAAGGCTCTGCAGCGTGCAAGAGCTGGTGGGTGTGAGGGGTGCAGGGGGAAGGGAGCAGCACCATCTGCTTTGGGTTACTCTCAAAATGCTGGTCTAAGCACAGGAATGCATGTGTGCATCTGGGCCTCTCTCCCTCTTCTGTTTTTCTAAAATGCAGGGACTGAGATGCAGAGGGCGAAGACTTGCGTGTATACTCAGTGATTAGACAATTACCTAATTATTGCATTTTATTGATCCAACAACACTCACCTAGCACTGTATCAGGCACTGGGGAGTGTAGAGTGATGAGCAGCTCGACATTCCTCACTCCAAGAGGCTCAGTCTCTGGTGACACAGGCCTGTGTCACAGTCCCAGCAGCAGGCCTGCTATGGGACAGAGATCCGGGCTAGCGCTGAAAGACCAAGGCGCATGAGGTTCTCATGGATGGGGCAGGAAGGGCTTCCTGAAGGAGAGGCACTGAAGGGTGCTGAGAGGACGTCTCTGGGCACAAAGGGGCCTTTAAGCTGAGAGTCAGCAGGAGTGAAGTACAGAAGAGAATGAAAGGCACATGGAGGAGGGCACAGGGAGGGGGGTGGCATGAAAAAGGGCCACACACACCGCACACGCAGGGCTTGCTAAGAAGCGTGATGTTCCCATGGGCAGTGAGGAGACACCGAGGACTTCTGCAGTGATGTGAATCCATCAAGCTTAAGAAGATAACCAAGAATGGAGGGAACTGAGTGAAGAAGAACTGCGATCTTCTAGGTCAGCTGTGATGAGGGACCGGGCTGGGAACCACTTCACATGTCTACCGAGGGCTCCCTGTGCATCAGGAACGATGCTGAGTTCTTCACTCATATCCTCTCATTGGTCCCTCTGTAGAAGCAGTTGCTATTCTAGCCATAGATATAGGAAACAGAAGCTTGGAGAGGTGTAGTGATCTGTCAAGGGGACTGAACAGGTAAGTGGCAGAATCAGAATTAGAAGGCAGGTATGTCTTGCGTTCTGCACTGAACTTCTCTGCCACTCTGATCCATGCCAGATCCAGACCCCCTGAAATTCCAGTTATCACTGAAGAAGGAACATACTGCGGTCTCTTAAAAAGCCAACAAGCCCTAAATGCTTACCACTGGATATCTGTGTGGATATACAGGGTGGGCACAAGTAGTTTCCAGTTGTGAGTACACGAAACACTGAGTTTATTCTCATATTATTATTTATTAATTATTGTATCATTTGCCATACAAACAACTGTAAACCTACTTTTGCCCCACCCTGTGTATACCTTCAAATTACAATGCCCTTTGCCATCGTTACAAAAATGAAATATCATCTGTGTGTCTGGGATAAAGTAAGAGGCTGAGGCAGGGCTGGGAGTGGCTGGCTGAGGGGCAGGATGGGAGGCATGGTGGAGAAAGGCTCCCGGGAAGCAGCCAGTTAGAAGCTGCTCTGCGAGGGATCCTGGCTGACTTTGAAGGGGAGCCCTGTGCCTGGGAACCATCAACAGCTTTGTCATTGAAAGGCACCATGAGCAGATGAGAGGGCAGAGGTGGGGAGGCTTTGGCCACTTTCAGGGGGAGCTTGCCAGGTGTCAGAAGCCAGGAGGGAGCAGCTTTGGTGACAGTGATGGCTGATGCCTCTCTTAGCAGGCTTCCTCAGGGTGCATAGGGGGCAACTGCAGGCTTCAGCAGAGACCCATGACACCCCATCAATGGGACCGCCTGCATTTTAGTAACTTATTAGCCCCTACCTCTTGTCCACATGCTCTCAGCAACTCTTTCAAGCTTTCCTTTTCCTTCCAGGATTTGTGGCATTCTGGGGTGTCTGATGTGATGCCAAGCCTCTGATGCTCCAAGATGAGGACCCCCAGCCTTTCCCCTTCTCTTCCCGCTGATCCCTGGTTTGCCCATGTGTTAGAACCCCCAAAGTGTACATGGTTAAAGTCTCTTCTCATAAAGCTCTTTCAGCTCCATGTAGACTGGGAGATAAAATAGATGGTTGGCTGCCTGACCCAACACCCCACAGGAGGAGGGTCCAAACCTGAGTGTTGTCCCTGCTGGAACTCTTGACACAGAAGAAGAAAGGGAGGGGACATGGGCCCAACACATTTGTTGAGCACCTGCTATATTGGCAGGACTCCCCTGAGCATCTTAGGCAACTCATCTCATTTAATCCAACCCTTGGGGTAGATATTACTGTCTTCACTGTAGAGATGGGGAAACGAAGCCTCAGTGGTTTCCATGACAGCAAAATTTGCATAACTGGAAAGCAGAGCTGGGTGTGTCTGTCTGTCTCAGAAACTCCTTCATCACACCTTGCTTTCTTTCTGCTCATCTCCCCAGGGTGTAGGAAGAAGGAAGTGCTACCAGGGATATGGTTACATATAGTTTCTGAGCTGAGACTGGCGTCCCAAATCCATACATCCTCTCTCTGGACCCCTCTCATGTATAAACTGAGAGGGCTGCTCTGCTCTTGTCTAAGGCCCTTCTGGTGGTGACATGACCTAATTTGTGGCTCTTTACCTTCTTGCCCTCCTCAAGGATGGTTGGGGGACCATAGAAAGATGCTGACCCCACGTTAGAGTGTCGTGTGCCATGTGAGAGCAGCTGACGCCGGAGGGGCTTCCAGGATGGACTTGGGCTGCTTCCCCAGAAAGAGGAGCCAGCAATGCTGGCTGGAGAGCTGAGAAGATAAAGGGCTCTGCCTTCAGGTGTTTTTGGCCTTGTTTTATGTTTAAAGGAGGAGTTGTTTTGTTTGTTTGTTTGTTTTTTAATCTTATGCCTGGCCAGCTTTGCAGTGGAAAGTACACAAGCAGCAAATAGACAAATCTGTATGACAATTCTGATTGGCAAAAGGAGGACATTGCTATTTTCTAAGGGGAAGTGGCTGCCCCTGACCAGCTGTGAGACTGTGGACAAGTCATTTTATCTTTCTGGGCCTCAGCTTCCTTGTCTACTCAGGAGGGGTCTGGATTAGGGAGCGGGAGGTCTGGCATTCCCTGGCTTTGCCAATGAAATAGCCAAGTTGAGGAGCAGCAGGGCCAGCTTCATGGGCGTATGGCCTGTGCAGTCACAGGGGTGCTGTGCTTAGAAGGGCCCCATGCTGGGTTCAATGCTCTGCTGTTACTGTCTTGGAATTTATATTTTTATATATGTATATATAAATTTTTATATAAAAATACATATTTAAATATGTTTAATATATTTTATATATGTTTATGAAATATATATTATATTTTTTATTTTTTAAATTTTTACTTACTTATTTTTAGAGAGAGGAGAAGGGAGGGAGAAAGAGAGGGAGAGGAACATCAGTGTGTGGTTGCCTCTCATGTGGCCCCCACTGGGGACCTGGCCTGCAACCCAGGCATGTGCCCTCACTGGGAGTCGAACCAGCGACCCTTTGGTTCGCAGCCTGCGCTCAATCCACTGAGTTACACCAGCCAGGGCTTATATATTTTTAATATGTTTTATATATTTTATATATTTTTAATATGTTTTATATATTTTATATATTTTTATAAATTTTTACATATTTTATATATTTAATATATTTTTACATATTATATACCATATATTTTTACATATTTTAATATATTTTACAACTATATAAATATTATATTTATATATTTTATATATTATTATATATTATTATATAAATATATTTTATATGTTTTATATATTTTATATATTGTTTATAAATAAAATATATATTATCTCTCTATATATGTATGTATTTATGTGAGCCCTACCCTGCACCATGCCTCCGGCTATTCTGCAGCTACTGGTGCAGGGAGGGGTGTGTTGTGATGGACACTAACTTTTCCATCTCATTGCCAGTGCACATGATGCTGTTCACCCCTAGGTCCCACAAGCACAAAACCCATGCAGCCAAGGGCTCCCCAGGTTGCTGGCAAAACTGATTCGTGAAATCGACTAGCTTGGCTTGTGTATATGGTCTGTAAGTGGTATGTTCCACCATTTGCACAGGGCCCACCAGGTTCCCCCCAGGATGGAATTTATAATATTGTTTGAGGTTAGGGTCCCACAGATTGTCTGGCTGGTCCTGGCTGGCCTCTGCTCTAAGAGACTATGAGTGCATGTCAGCCCTTGGCCAAGTTGTGAGGTGGAGACATTTGCCCTTGACACCTTCATCCAACCTTTCTAAGTCCTTCTCTGTTATCGTGGAGCTAAGGCCACCTGCAGACACCAGGTTCTTCTCCGGGGCTGCCATCATGTCCTCCTACACAGGCCTGTTGGTGGCTCTACCCCACCCAGCAATAATAATTGGTTCTGCTCCTGTTAGTGAACCCAGCTCTGTGCTCACCCATGGTAGGAGTTGAGTGAACAATTGTTGACTAAGTGGTTGACTAAGTATGTGATTGACCAGAACATGAGTAAAGGCAGTGTGGGGGAAGGGGCATTGGTCTAGAAATCAGGTCTGCCCTCTGTTTACATCACTTCCCTGAGGAAGTCTGACAACTACAGAATTAAAGAAACCACATCCATCTAGGCTGGTAGGAGGGGTGCAGCTGTGGAACAGGCTAGTCCCACACCCACGTGTGGTGGATAAAAATTCAGGAGGGCTATCTCTGGAGCAAGGAGTCCCAGCTCCACACCAGGTCCCCCAGCCCAAGGTTCCAGTGCCAGGAAGGTAGGTCTCCATAACTTCTGGCTATAAAAACCAGTGGGGATTGAGTCAGTGGAAGAAACTTCTGGAGTCCCAAGCAGTTCTTAAACAACCCACACATAGACTTAATCAGACTCACTCCCTCTGACCTCCAGCCCAGGGTAACAGATTGAAAGGCACCAGGGGCATACATGGACAAACTGACATGTCTGGCATCGAGGCAAGAGCTGGGGGACAGCTTCCTTCAGGACAGAAAGGTGAACAGAGGCTGTTGTTCCTTTTCTGAACCCTCCCTCACAGAGCCACAGAGCCAACAGGCAGCTGCCATATCTGAGACTCCATCAACTTGACTAATACTATTTGCCTTATCCTGGTGATCCCATGAGGCTCTGTCCTACCCAGCTTATGGGCCCACCCAAGCTATTAACAGTGCTTTTCCATATGAATGGCTGGTCTTGGCTCATGCTTCACAACTTCTTAAATCTTCTCAAACAAGCAATAGCTGGCCTTAGTGAGCCCCTAACTGCCATACCTCTTGTTAAGTGGCCCCTGGCCTGGCACTAGCAGCAGTTTTGCCTGGGAATCTACAAGCCCAGCACAAGTAGCAGCCATCTGTAGATTGCTTTATAGCTCCTGCACTATGGCCCTGGGCAGAACACAGGTGGTGGCTGGCCTTCGCCTGCACTACCAGGGATACACTAGAGCTTGCACACCCAGTGGACAGCTACAGACCACATTGGAGCACTACCACCCTGCCCCTGCATAACTGATCCTTCACAGAGGGAGGAGGTTGGTGGTCAGTGACCAGCAATTGGTCACAACCAATCCTTGCAGCTGACTGGCCTGGGTAAACCCCTCCTACTGACCTGCCAACAATAATCAAGGTTCAACACTACTCAGTCCACACAAAAGGCACACCTGAGTGCCCAGCTTAGGTGTGATAGGGGAGGCTGTGCCACTGGACCCTACAGGACACCTGCTACATTAGGCCATTCTACCAAGACAGGGAGACATAGCAGCTCTACCTAATACACAGAGACAAACACAGAGAGGCTGCCAAAATAAGGAGACAAAGAAATATGGCCCAAATGAAACAACAGATCAAAACTCCAGAAAAAGAATGAAACAAAATGGAGATAAGCAATGTATCAAATGCAGAGTTCAAAACACTGGTTATAAGGATGCTCAAGGAACTTAGTCAGGACCTCAGCAGCGTAAAAAATATCCAGTCAGCAATGAAGGATATACTAATAGAAATAAAGAACAATTTATAGGGAAACAACAGCAGAGTGGATGAAGCCAAGAATCAAATCAATGATTTGAAACATAAGGAAGCAAAAAACAACCAATCTGAACAGCAAGAAGAAGAAAGAATCCAAAAGAATGACAGTGGAAGGAGCCTCTGGGACAACTTCAAGAAGTCCAACATTTGCATCAAGGGGTGCCAGAAGGAGAAGAGCAAGAATTTGGAAATCTATTTGAAAAAATAATGAAACAAAACTTCCCTAATTTGGTGAAGGAATAGACATACAAATCCAGGAAGCAAAGAGAGTCACAAACAAGGCCTACTCCAAGACACATCATAATTAAAGTACCAAAAGTTAAAAATAAAGAGAGAATCTTAAAATCAGCAAGAGAAAAGCAATTAGTTACCTCCAGGAGAGTTCCTAGAAGACTGTCAGCTGATTTTGTAAAAGAAACTTTGTGAGAAACCGGCTACAGGAGACTGGTAAGAAACAGTAAAAATCAAGAAAGCGGGGACCTACAGCCAAGATTACTCTACCCAGCAAAGCTATCATTTCAAATTGAAGTGCAGATAAAAGAGCTTCCCAGACAAAAAAAAAAAAAAAAAAAAAAAAAAAAAAAAAAAAAAAAAAAAAAAAAAAAAAAAAAAAAAAAAAAAAAAAAAAAAAAAAAAAAAAAAAAAAAAAAAAAAAAAAAAAACTACAGCAGTTCATCACCAACCATTATTACATGAAATGTTAAAGGGACTTATTTAAGAAAAAGAAGAAAACCAAAACTACTAACAATAAAATGGCAAAAAATACTTATCTATCAACAATCAAATCTAAAAAACAAACTAAGCAAACAAGAAGAGCAAAGACAGAATCATGGATACAGAGAGTGTTTTGATGGTTGCCAGATGGGAGGGGGTTATGGGGGAATGGGTGAAGAGGTGAGGGGATTAAGAAGTGCAAATAGGTAGTTACAGAATATCCATGGGGATGTAAGGTACAGTATAGGGAATTGAGTAGCCAAAGAACTTACATGCATGACCTGTGGACATGAACAATGGGGATTGCCTGAGGGAGGGAGGACACTGGGTGGAGGCAGACAAAAGGGAAAATTGAGAAAATTATAATAGTGTAATCAATAAAATACAATTTTAAAAAACGATGCAATGTGGAAGGTAACAGCCTGGACTCCTCTCGGGGACTGAAGTTGACTGGATGTTCCTCAGCGCCATCAAGCGGGCTGGACAGACACAGGTTCGATTAGTTGTTTACCTATAATATCAATCATTTTACTGTTGAAGTTTTAAAGTGAAATCGGAAAGCAGTTACTAGCAAAACCATCTCCTTTATTCCAAAGGGATGATTTATGAAGATTCTTGCTTTTAAGTATATCAACAATGTCTCCTCGCAATAGGGCCTTGGTCATGCTTCACCTGGGGTGGGGGGCAGGGATGGCTCTCAATTCCTTTAGTTTCCTTTGCTTGTGGAAAAGCTCTTCCAGCTTCCCAAACAGTCTTCTTCCCTGACCTCTGGGAGAAAAGAGGTCTATTTGCTAGAGAGTTTGGATTGAGAAGTGGCTGCACTGGAGGATGCAGAGCTGTTTCTTGGTTCCCTCTGAGTTAAGTCTATAGATGCTTGAAAGTCAAGGCTGAGATGTAAGAAGCAGTGGACTGTCCGCAGAGAGGCCCCCAGAAGGACGTTGCCATGGTGAGCTGGCCATCATCCAAGTTTTGGAGTCTGCCTTGTGGGCTTGGACATATGTCCTCACTGTCCATTCAGGCTGACAGAGTCTGCGAGAGACTGACTCCAAGTCTGAATGTCAACGTGCTGATTAAAAATAAGAAACTGTAACTGACAGATGGACTGTGCACTCTGGCACCCTCTCTTTGCAGATGAGGTGCACAGAAAGGTAAATGAGAAAATATCCCTTCGTGAGCATGAGCAAGGGCAGAGAGGAGTTATAGAAGGTAGGTTTCAGTGAATGGCACCAGATCCCAAGAGCCCCACACATCCATCTCCCCAGGAGGAGAGAGTCCTGCCAGGTGACACAAAGCTTAAGAGGCCCTGGCAAGGCTGCTTTTCCCAGCTCAGGGCTTGGATGCCCACTCCCAGGGGCTTCTCCCACAGGCTTCCACGCTGACCTGGTTGACACTGTCTCTCTCAAACTATGTCAATGTCATGAGGTCTTATCTGAATGGCACCCAGGTTCCCTAAGCCAGCTGTGGCTGATCAGTATCTCTGGAAAGCAGACTCTCAGATAGAGATTCATGTTCAGGGAGCTTTATTGGGCCATGTTCTTGGGGTCACCATCTGTGGTGGACTGAAGGAAGCAGGATTGGGAAGAGGGAGTTAAACTGTGATGCAGATGTGACAAAGGTCTCAGCCAATCCCATGGGAGGCCCTGGAGCTGGAATGGTCTCTTAGACTTATTGTGTATTGAGTCAGGGGTCCTGGCTTCTCTCCCTTATCTATCATTGGATATGGTTTATCTATGGGAAAGGCTCACGACTTTGGAGCCATCAGCAGCCGACACTCCTACAGCTAGAGCAATCCGCACCTCCTACAATGTACACCAGTTCAGCCCACACTGTGATTTGTGAATATGAGCCTTGCTCCCAAAGCCTGACCCACATTGACTACTGGGCCCCATACAACTGCAGCCATATCAGTGCAGTAGCCTGTGAAATGAGAGTCAGAAGTGGCTGCCTGGGATTTCATTAAGTTAGAACCTTATTATTAGTTCTTATTTTCTCAGAAAACCTCAGGGATGATAAATCCACATGATGGGTGAACATACGGCCATCACATCCAGTGATGCAGACAGAATCTGGGTCATTGTCACACTAGTCATGCATCTCTTCTCCCTCCATGCAGGACCACTGTCCCTGACCTCTGTATTCTCCTACACCTCTGTGCCTTTCCACCTACAGCTCCCTCTGCCTGGATGCTCTCTGCCTCATGTTCCCCCACCTCCAGCTGATAAACTTCTATTCATCTTTTAGGGTCCAGTGTGAATGTCACTTTCTCTTGGGAATATTCCCTGGCCAGCTCTCTCACTACCCAGCGGAATTTTTCCATCCTTTCTGGGCCCCCAGAGCACCCATTACCCTGCCCTGAGCAGCTCTCTTGGCACATATAAGTCTGCCGGTCTGTCTTCGTCCTGATAAGCTCCTTAAGGCCTGGACTCCATCTCACCTTATCTGTATTTCTGAGCACAGAGCAATACAGACTCTACAGATGAGCTAAATGGATGAAGGAGGGAACTTGGAGGGCTTCTGTGTTGGGAATGAAGGAGAGAAATCACGCTGAAAAAGAGGCATGGTGGGTCAAATTGTAAAGGGTTCATGTCAGGAAGTTCAGTGAGGAAGCAACTCACCTTTCTTGGCCTGAGCTGCCCAGGTGCACCTGAAACCTCATGTACTTAAACCTGCTCCCAGGTCCGCAGGCGGCGCTGTCCTCATCTCTACCTGTGCCCAGTCAAAATATGCTGAATAAATGAATGAACCCAGAATCTGGGAATAAAGACCAGGACTGGGGTGTGGTGGTAAAAGGAAAGGGTTAATTTAAAACACATTTTGAAAGCAAAATGGATAGACTTGGGTAACAGGCTGTAGTAGCTGGAGAATAAGGAGGGCAACATGTCACTGGTGAAGGCAGGTTTTAAGCTGGAAGAATCAAGCAAGTCAGGTTTGGATGTAGACTATGGTCAGCTCAGGTGGTCCAGGTACTGGATATGAATATTAAGTCAACAAAGTAGCACTGTGATTAAGAGAAAGTGTGGAAACAATATTGGAGCAAAGAGGAGCATGAGACACAGATCAGGGGAGAGCTCCTGTTCAGTTTGTGATGCTTCATGTCAAATGAAGCAATTTTTCAAGATCTTTTAAATGCGATGTGCTTCTAATCAGAAATGTCACTTAACTGTGCGTTGGACTGACAAGACTGTTCTGGCCTCTCAGTAGCTGTCTCGGGGGCTTCAAACTGCTTTCTTATTTAGAAATGTCCACTAGGTGGCAAGAGAGACTCACTTGCTTCCCTGAAGAGCCAGGCTTTTTGTCAAAATCAGCCTGACTACATTCTATCCAGTTCAATAAAAAGATTCCTCTTTGTAAGAAAGCAGCACAAAACTTAATTATCTAAAATAATGGAAATGTTAAAATATGGAAAAAAACCCAATTCTGAATTAATATTAAAATAAATCTAATGACCTTTTTTTCTCCAACCAGGCACTATCCTACCTGATTTTTCCTTAGGAACTCATAATTCTGAGTTCTGTCCTTTTGTCACAGCTTCTCTCCTATGGGTTTTTTTGGGGGGGCGGGGGGAGCTTTTTAAAAATTTAATTTTTATTGTATTTTTCCATTGCCATTTAGTGCTCTTATATCCCCTCCCCCCAGCAGTCACCACACTGCTGTCCATGTCCATGAGTCCTTTTTCCTTTTTGCTCCATCCCTCCACACCCTCACCTCCATGCCTTAGTTGTCATCCTGCTCTCCCTCTATGAGTCTGTCTCTGTTTTCCTCATTGGTTCAGTTTGTTCATCAGATTCTACATAGGAGTGAGATCATATGGTATTTGTCTTTCTCTGACTGGCTTATTTCACTTAGCTTAATGTTCTCCAGGTCCATCCATACTGTGGCAAAGGGTAAAACTTTCTTCTTTTTTACAGCCAAGTAGAATTCTATTGTGTAAATGTCCCATAGTTGTTTTATCCACTCATCTATTTGTGAACACTTGGGCTGCTTCCATATCTTGGTGATTCAAGTAACGTTGCAGTGAACACAGGTGTGCTTATGTTCTTTTGAATTAGTGCTTTGGGTTCCTTTGGATATATTTGCAGAAGTGGGATTACTGGGTAGAAGGGCAGATCCACTTTTAATTTTTTGAGGAAACTCCATACTGTTTTCCACAGTGGCTGCACCAGTCTGCAAAAGGGTTCCCCTTTCTCCACATCCTCACCAGCACTTGTTGTTTGTTAATTTATTGATGATGGCCATTCTGACACGTGTGAAGTGATATCTCATTGTGGTTTTAATGTGCATTTCTCTGATGATTTTTTGGAGTTTATTTCTTTCTTTTCCTAAGGTTTGAAAAAAAACAAACTGCACTGTTTGTCTCTTCCCTTTACACAGACTTTCACACAAAACTGGGGCAAAGCCTTCCTGTACAGTTTCTTGAGCAACCTTTTTAAGATGGACAGAGAAGGCTTGTTTAGCTGCCTGAACAGAAGCGCTTATTTGGGGAGTGTGGGCAAGCCATGGCACCTCTCTGCTCTTGGCTTTCTCACCTGTAATACGAGGGCTATCATTACACCTTCCACAAGGTGTTGTTTTAAGATTGGATAAGAAAAGACCAGGGGACACTCCAAAAATTGAAAATCACTGTACCAGTTTGTAGAGCCATATGCTTCTTTTAAAAAGATGCTGCCCCAGCCCTGGCCAGATGGTTCAGTTGGAGCATTGTCCCATACACCGAAAGGTGGCAGGCTGATCCCCTGTCAGGGCACATGCCTAGGTTGCAGGTTCCATCCCTGGTCAGAGCACGGACAGGACACAACCAATCAATGTCTGTCTGTCTGTCTGTCTGTCTCACTCTCCCCTCTCTCCCCCACACCCCTCTGCTTCTTTCTATCGGATCAATAAACATATCCTCCAGTGAGGATTTTTTTAAAAAAGGTGCTGCTTTTGAAGAGGAACCTTTTAGTTTATTTTAAAAAGCATGCTAGCTTTGGAGGATTCTTTCAACAAAGATGACAATTGTGGAATCATCTATACTGCTGAGTGTGGAGTGGCCCTCAGCCCCACTTTGGGCTTTAGAATGCGGACCTGGCCGCCCGTGTTAGAAGCCCCTGCTGTGCCCGTGTGCAAACGGTGCGGAAGAATGTGTCACACCTGGGCTTCATTGAGAGGAGGCCGTTATGAAATCGGCCAGTTTCTGGAGCTGGTCATCAACGTAATCAAATAATGTTAAAATTCAGAAGTAATTTTCCATTTCTGTCTCTGGTGCAAAGCAGGCTATTAATCTTCCCATCAAAGTGGGGTGGTGAGGCGCGGTGGCCTAGATACAGTGCTCTGTGGCCAGTGCTGAGTGCCCCCGTGGTGCACAGCGCGCTGCCGGTGCGCCCCTCTGCGTGGAGGTGCAGGAGTGAGCGTTAGAGCAGGGAGAAGCCCATGCTGGTGGGCGTCAGGGCTTAGGTTACATCTGGCCTGCAATGTGATTTTGTTTTTAAAAATTTGAGTCAGTATTTAAAAACAGGGAACTTTCATATGTTAAATCTGGATTTCTGGCTTCTTTTATAGAATTGAAAAATACAGCAACATGGATCTCAATTGCCACACGGAAGCCACTGATTGGTGCTGAGGGGCAGGCAGCTGCTCCTTTGCAGGGGCACCAGGTGAGTGGTTTGCCCCAGCCCCCACCTTTCTCTGTTTATCACGCATTTACAACACCTGCCTGGCCACTGATGGCACATTGAATTTTCAACTTCTGAATTAGACTATTAAAAGTTCTTAGAATTATGCTAGTCACATTAAATTTTTGTTTGTTTGTTTTAAGGGCAGTGTGGTAATTGCCAAGCCCACACCCCAAATGGATGTTTGGTTATGACCTTTGACAAGCATTGCAAGATCTTTCACATTTTACCCCTCAGTCTCTCCTTTGCCACTATCTCTTCGCTTGGATTAACTGGGTTTGTATAACTGAGAACAGCTGAAGCAGTTTGTTTCTTTTTTAAGGATTTACTTATTGGAAATATACGTATACTGTCTAAAAGCCAGTGTGCTGAATGTTCTATTTCATTCTCTCGGGGGGGGGGGGGGGGGGGGAGAGAGAGAGAGAGAGAGAGAGAGAGAGAGAGAACTGCCTGAAGTTGCTATGGTATGTAGCCGTAGATTCATTACCTACTGTTGTGGGTTGGTGATTGATATAGAAAGAAATTCTGTTGCTCTCATTAAGTGATGTAAACTTAGAGAACTTATGAACTATTTAACTACTTCAAAACATCTCGGTAAGCAGCAATCAGAAGATATGATAAAAGAATCCATTGGCAGTAGTGACAAAATAGCTGAAATGCCCCCAGATAAATTTAATAATACAAAGAGATTTATATAAAAAAACACATTTAAATGCTATTTTAAGCCCCACCAAAAAGGGAAGATACACCAAGAAGCTTTAAACAACAGAAAAATCTGCAATGCTGAGCTTCCATATTTGGAAGTAACATGGAGATGTCATCTCCCTAAATTAATCCAGAAATATGTTATTTTCCTGATAAAAATTGGATTTTTAAGCATATTAACTGAATCTAAGGTCATATAAAAACAAGCACATCTTTGGAGTGAATAATTGTGGAATACAAAGAGTAATGAAGAGATACTGGTCATGCCACATAGAAACCATTATCCATTTTCAATAATGAAAACGACATGGTAAAAGCACATGACTGGGCCAGCAACACAGACCAGGAAGTCAAACCAAATCCGTAGGGGGATTTTGTATGTGATAAAAGGTGCATCAGTAGGAAAAAGGTAAATTATACATTTAAAGGTGTTGAGAAACTAGATAATTATATTAAAAAGTTGGATTTCTAACTCACTTCTTAACTAAACTAAATGTCAGGTGGATAAAATGTACAAATGTAAAAAATGAAATCAGAAAAGTAGTATGTAAATAATGAGAGATTTAACTAATAATGCCAGAATGGGAAAGGCTCCTCTAAGAAACCACACACACACACACACACACACACACGCGCGCGCGCGCGCGCGCGCACGCAAATTAGTAAATTTTACTACATAGAAACAATGAAAACAATTATGCTCAAAAAAAGGATGCTCAAACAAAACTGAAAGAGAAAAAGCAAACACAAAACTGGGAAAAATGCTTGCAACTTGCATAACTTATAAGACACTGTCTTCTATATTTCTTTATTCCACAATTATTTCTTCATATATTAAAATACTCCTAGAAGTAAATACGAAATGGATATATGGTAAGAACAAACAATTATCAAAACAGGAAATACAAATGATTCAGACATCACAAGATGCTCAATTTTAGCCTATAATAGTAGAAATGCAATTACAAGTATAATTAGATATCTTTTTTTAACCTATTGAATTAGCAAAGATAATCAAACCAGAAACCCAAGGGGCTTTTTCAGTGATGTAGACTTGTGAGCCAAACAAATGAATTCTATGCTTCCAAGGATTATTCTGTTTGAGGTTTGGACTTCTTGAAGAAATGTAGATGTCTGTGAAGTAAATTCACATTTTAGAATAGAACGTGCAACAATACTGCAATAATAATTGTTGCAGACAAAAATCATCAGTAGGTGCCAAAATTAGGGGACAAATTCATGATTAAGATTTAGAGTATTTTTAGTCTCAAACTAGGTCCCCATAAGCTACATATTAATTACAGTGGTGAATCCAGGCAGCCACAATCCTTCAAGAAAGCCCAACTAGCCACATGGACAGGATCTGAGGCTCCCAGTTACTAGCTTTCAACTTTTCCAGCCAAGATCCCCAACATCAAGGAACAGGGACAAGCCACCCCCAGTGTTCCTTTACCAAATTCCTAGCCTCCGGAATCCATGAGCAGAGTAAATGTCTGTTTAACAGTGCTGAATTTAAGGGTAATTTGTTATGTAGATACAGCAACTGGAACAAGAAGTATCTGCCAAATTTCTCCACCATATTTACCACTTTCCACTATGTTAGTTATAAGAGATTTGTAGGGAAATTTTTTGAGGCTGTGTAAATATTCTGTTCCTCATCAAACTAGCATTATTGTCCACTGGTGAATTTCCAATGCCATCATTCCTTCTATGTTTGTTAGCATTTTTTTTCCACAAGGAAGGGCTTTATCTTTTCCCCTACTTATGTATGTCAGTATGTATAATCGTGTGATAGCATGGGTTCTTATTTTTTATGCAGTGGAATATAATGAATTATTGTCACTGGTGCTCAAATTGTCCCAGGTTTGGCCAGTGAAAGTTCCTTCAAGTTGATCCTGGGTCTTTGGTATATTCTCAACTACCAATTGCGTATCTCCTTAGTTTCTGGTGCACCAAGATGTTCCAGGTTCATCTTGTGCTTTTCATACCCCAGTCCTGGAATATAAGACTTTTCTCCAGGAAGCCCTCATTTGGTTTAGAGGAAAATGGCATTTAGAAGCCAAGCTCTAAGTGCTAGATGTGCTTATCGCTATAGGGTTGCCATTGCTTCTAGGAGCCCTCTGTGGACGAGGATAAAAATATATTTATTTATCTATTTATCTACCTACTAAAAAGCTCATACGGATATCTCCAGTTCTAATCTATAACCTCAGGGAACATTCTATTCTTCCCCCTTTTCCATATCTGTAACTCTTTTATCTGACAGCAAGAAGCCTTCTTAATATACTTACTCATTTGTTCAAGCCTCTGGTATATAGAAAATAGTTTCAGAATTGCTAACTCATGCCACTGAGAAAAGCAAGCCTACTAACTAGAGCCCAGCATTTGTTTTCAGTTATTTTTAAGGTAAAATTTCTACAGAATGAAATGCACAAATATAAGTGTACAATTTGCTGTATTTTGGCAAATGCACAAGCACACACATGTTAGTTATAAGAGATTTGTAGGGAAATTTTTTGAGGCTGTGTAAATATTCTGTTCCTCATCAAACTAGCATTATTGTCCACTGGTGAATTAGCCATGCTCTTATTGAAACATAGAACATATCCATCACCCCAGAAAGTTCTCTCATGTCTCTTCCTAGTCAGTCCTCCCAGAACCAACCGCTTTTGTTTTTCTTGACTGTAGAGAGTTTGGGTGTTTTGTTTTGTTTTGTTTTGCAGAAATTCATATAAACAAATTTATACAATGTCTACTTTTTTTTTGGCTGGCTTCTATTCATTCATTATGTTTCAGTAGTTTGTTCCTATTTATTGCTGAAATAGTATTCTATCTTATAAATATACCACAGTTCATTTATCCATTTTCCAGGGTTGAAAATTTGGGTTGTGTTCTGTTTTTGACCATTATGAATAAAGCTGCTATGGATATTCTTGTACAAACAAGCCTTCTTGTGGAAATACACTTTCATTTCTCTTAGGTAAACACCTAGGCTCAGAAGTGCCATAGGTACAAAGTCAACTGTATAAGAAACTAACCTTTCCAAAATTGTATGATTTTACATGCCGGCCAGCAAATTATGAGAGTTCCAGTTGCTTATTCTAGTCAACATTTGATGTTTTCAGTACTTTTAATTTTAGCCATCCTAGTAGTTTTAACTTGTATTTCTTGGATTGCCAATGGTTTTGCTCACTCTTCCTCCACTTTTTAAGCACAGGCATGTCCAGGGCTTGAGTTTTGGCTCATTCTCCATTCTCACTGTGGAGTTGGATGGAGTTCACAGAGTGGGCGTAGTTGTGTGGTTCTTAAGGTTTTTGCAATTAAGCTCAAAGAAATGGATCAAAAAGTTCAAGGATGCTCTTTACATTTCTAATTCAGATTTACATATGCTTTTGTTAATGAGACAAAAATTTGGTAATTAATCATGTGCATATAATTTAGTTGTGTGTGTTCTGTTTTGTAAAGCTGATTTCAATTATGGATATTTATAAAGAAAATGAGTATCTGGCATGGTGTACATGCTAACACTTCTAGAGTTTTTATGAAAATTATACAAGTGGAAAGATGAATTCTCATAAAATTTTCTTAGCAGCATTTTTTATTTTTAGAAAGTAATACAAACTGTTCAAGGCTAACATCAACATATTGCTAGACTGATAATTGGGCTGGTATTTTCATAATACTTTCCTTTGTAAGCCCACCACATCCCCATATGGTATTATCTGCATTTTACAGGTGGAGAAATGGGGGCCTCAGAGAGGTTAAGGGACTCATCCAAAGCCTTGCAGTTGGTAGAAGATCAGGAATCGAAACTAATGAGTCTGTGTTATGGCCCATGCTGATTCCATCAGGAGTTGCTGGGGCTTCCCAATGAGCCCAGTGTATTCCTTGGCCCTGAAAACAATCTGTTTGTTTGCTTCACTTACATAGCACCATGGAGCAGCTCAGGGGGCAGATCCAGCTAGGATAGGGAATGTCTATGTTTAGTTGGGGACAGGAGTGGTGGACCCCAGAACTATCAGGAAGGGGCTGATGTCTCTGCTAGCTTCCCATAGAGTGGGACATGTCTTCAGCTGAGCATCAGTGGGAGCAGCTGTGTGAACTGAGCCTCGATGGCCCTCCTGGTGGAAACAGTTGTGGGATGTGGGGCTGAAGAAGGTCCTTTGGCATCCCTGTAGGATGGCTAGGGTCTGTGTTGGGAGGTCCAAGTGGGCTTAGCCCACCCTCTGCTCCTAGAGGCACCATCAACAGTGTCTTTACCTTCTCCTTCTTGGTGCTCTGGTCAGGAATTCCAGTTCAGTTCAAGGCCACCTCCATCTATCTTTCTATGCCCTTTATCTGAGTGTACATTCCAGTGCCAACACTCTTTTTTGACTTTTTTTATTCCTTGTTCTTAATTAAGAGGGGTTAGGAGCATGGCAACTCAGGAAACACCCTATGGTGGCAATCGGCAAGTTGTTTGCCCAAGGAAAGCCTCAACCTAAAGAGTATTGATGTCTAAAATATACTTGTCTAGTGTAGGTGTTTCTCATACTAAAGAAAAACTTTGAAATTATAGCATCAGGATACAAAATAATTTGTAAGGAGAAAAGGCTACAGAGTATTTCAAAGAGATATGGTTATATGCTTAATCTTACATCATTTTTTAAATTATGGACTTTCATAACATAGAAACATTTATAGTTAAATCTGAAGATAGCAATTTGGGTGTCCATTAAAATACTGTGTCTTTTGATGGTACTGTGTCTAAACTTATAGGCATGAAGACTAAGAGTATTATGTTAAGATACATAAGAAATTGTTGTCAGCCCTGGCTGGTGTGGCTCAGTGGACTGAACACTGGCCTGTGAACCAAAGGGTCCCGGGTTTGATTCCCAGTCAGGGCACATGCCTGGGTTGCAGGCCAGGTCCCCAGTAGGGGGCATGTGAGAGGCAACCACACATCAATGTGCCTCTCCCTTCTCTTTCTCCCTTCCCCTCTATCTAAAAATAAATAAATAAAATCTTTAAGAAAAAGAAATTTTCAAATGAGAATTTGTCTACAAATTAAATGAGAACACTTTAAAAAATAAGTACGTTAGCAATGAAATCTTATTTTTCCTGAATATAGTTATATCCCTGAAAAACATAGTACATGAAAACGTATTGCCAGACATATGAAATCTATGGAAAATTGAGAGATGGAAGTCTGATTTGATGACTTTTTTTCATTGTCTGAATAGTGTCAAGTCTGAATAGTGTAATAGAGCCAACAATCTTTCTAATATCTTTGGTAAATGGAGAAAGGAGTCTCAGGCAGCAGGAGTTAATGTTCTTAGAGGTCAGATAGAAATAAGGGCCAGTGAATGGGATTCAAACCCGAGACGTCTAGAAGACAGGGTGGCGCAGAGTCCTGGCATTTTGATGTGAAGAGAGATGGAATAGAACTATCGTGGATGGTGGGGGAATCTGGAGCTTAGGGGCCAGAGAAGGAAGCCAGGAGTCAGAGGCTGTGACAGGAAGCAGAGAGGATGCCCAAGACTACTTTCTGTCCATTCCTTGTTTACTTTCCCCCATGGAGCCAGTTGTTTAAACAGAGAAGTTTGCACAACCTGCTGGGTTCTCCCTGCAAGGACTACATCTTACGGAAACTGCTCCATTATATAGAGCCTATTTCTTGCCATAGACCATGGCTTTGAACAATGGCAAACTATGACTTAAAAGGGGAGACCTTTAAAATTAGAACCCTCTCAGAGAGTTTGTCCTCTCCTGGGCAGTGTCTGGGTCAGATTCATCTCTGTGACCACAGAGTGGTTATTGAGGAATGTATCATCCAAAATGAATAGATCCAACCTACCTAGCAGGATTATAACAAACCCACATGGGATTGTTTGTTTCCTTCTTCTCTCCATGACAACCTGCTGACAATTCAGGAGGGTGGATTTATCAGGGGGTGAGGACCCTGGCAGGCAGAGCCAGTGGCTGTTAGAGTGGACAATTCTTATCCTGGTCTATTTAGAACACCCCTATCCCACCCACAGCCCTTACTCCAATCATGTGGCACTCACAGGACAGCAACAGAGGGCCCATCTCTGCCCTGTGCCCCAGCCCCAGGAGGTCTAGTCTAGAGTAGAGGTAGAGTATCTTTCTTGAGATAAACACTCTAAAGGGCAAAGGCCTCGCTGAAGCCAGGGGAGACTTGCCTCGCAGCAGGTGTCTTCTCAAATGCAGCCCTAGCCATTGGGTTTGGGTAAGATCTAGCAGATCTCATTGGTAGTCAGAGATCTAATAGGATTACACATTTTAACCTTCCTTTTCTCCAGTTTCTCAATCAGGACTGATACCCAGGTGGTGTCAAATCTTGTTCAAATAAGAAAATTGGAAAACTAACAACCAGGAGAGAAGATGGTGGTATGGTAAGAGGATGCACATTCCTCTTCCCCCTTCACACAGGTGAAAAACCGGGCCAATTTTCAATGGAGCACAGCAAACAGACACCAGAAACATAGCATATTTGAAAACAGGTGATCAAAAATTGCAGTGGACGTTGAAAAACCAGACGGTAAGAAGAGTACTCCAGTAGCGCGGAGGCCAGGGAGGGGGCTGAGATCCCAGGCCAGTGCAGGCCATAAGACTCTAGGGAGGGAGCTGGGTCAACCACTCCCTGATCAGCCAAACAAGGTCTTGGAAGCACTGGGATAAACCTGGTTGCTTGAAATCTCACAGAGAGGAGTTAAGATCTCATAGCCCTAGGAGGACTGAGCGTTGGAGCTCCTACTTCTGTCTACTCCCACACAGCATTGTAAAGAGCTGCGCGGGGGTCCGTTCACACCAGTACACCACTGAGAGACCCGTGGTGCAGTCACTGGGTGCCTCTATGGTTTCTTGGCCCCCCGCGTGCGTTCGGCCCCCATGTGAGTGCTTGCGCCATTGCCCATCGGAGACCTGAGTGGGCTGCTGGGAGATCTTAGACACCGGTGTGCAACCTGCGTGGGGGTCGATTTGTACTCACAGGACAGTTGGCACCTGTGCAAGGAAGGCTGAAAGATCATTGGCGCTTGCGCATGTGTGACCACAGTAGGCACCTGCCGCCGCAGGAGACACACCTGAGACCCTGTGTGGAGAGACCTGGGCTAGCTCTGAGGACAGTAGGTCAAAGAAAACTGAGTAGGCCAAAGAAAACAAGGAGAAAAACAATACAGTCACCCCTCAGCCACTGCAGTCATCAAGGCCAGAAAAACCAGCTTGGTAAGATTGATAACAGCAAGAGTTGGTGGCTTTGGTGTTTTTTGGTTTTTTTATTTTTTTGTGTGTTTTTTTTTCTTTTTCTCTTTTTTATTATTAATTTTTCATTATTTTGATCTTTTTTACCCCTCAACTCCTTTTTGCTTCTCATTACTTCTTTCTAGTTTTACTCCTTCTTCCTTTCTTTCCAAGCTTATCTATTCTTCCTTTCTCTTTTTTCTTCTTTTCTTTTTCATTCTGCTTTTCTTTATTCTCTTTTCATTTTTTATCTCCTTTTCCTTCTTTTCTTTTTTTCCTTTCCTTCTCTTTTCTCTTTTTAAACACATATGAGTGAGACCAAAACAAAACAAAACAAAAAAACCCTGGAACTGTGGAAAGACGAGAGTTGGTCCCAAAGAGGGGGCATTTCAACAGCTGAGACACTGGAAGCCATGAACACCAGGATACCCGAGGGAGACAGCACCACTGAATCTCACAGGCATTCTACCACAGAAGTTCACACCATAAACCCAGGGAACCAGAACAAATCAATTTAAGAAGCTGAGGCTAACAAGAAGAGTCTCACAAACAATGGGAAGACAAAGAAACAATCCCCAAATGAAAGAAAAGGAGGAAGCCCCCGAAAGAATGCTAAATGAAATGGAGGCAACTCAACTATCAGATTTTGAGTTCAAAGCAATGGTTGTCAGGAAGCTCCAAGAGGTCTCAATGAGCTACCAGAAACTACAGGGAAGCTACAAGGAACTCACTGCAAACTATATCAACATGAAAAAGGAAATAGAAACTATCAACAAGGGCCAAGAGGAAATGAAAAATACAATTTCTGAACTAAAGAACACAGTGGAAGGAATGAAAAGCAGAATAGATGAAGCAGAAGATTGGATCAGTGAGTTGGAGGACCAAGTAGAAAAAAACATCCAGAAAGAGCAAGAAAAGGAAAAGAGGCTCAGAAAAAATGAAGAGGGATTAAGAGAAATACAAGACAATATGAAACGTAATAATATCCATATAATAGGGATACCAGAGGAAGAAGAAGAAAAGCAAGGGATAGAAAACCTATTTGAAAAAGTAATGATGGAAAACTTCCCTGATTTGATGAGAGAAAAAGTCACACAAATCCAGGAAACACAGAGAGTCCCAATCAAGAGGAACCCAAAGAGGCCCACTTCAAGACACATCATAATTAAAATGGCAAAATTCCAAGACAAAGAGAGAATCTTAAAGGCAGCAAAGGAGAAAAAGGAAATAACATACAAGGGAGCCCCGATTAGGTTAGCATCCGACTTCTCAATGGAAACACTCCAAGCCAGAAGAGAATGGCAAGAAATATTCCAAGTAATGAGAACCAAAGGCCTGCAACCAAGACTACTTTACCCAGCAAGGCTTTCAATCAAGATAGAAGGTCAAACAAAGAGCTTCCCAGACAAAAGAAGTCTAAAATACACCTCTACCAAACCAGCTCTGCAAGAGATACCAAAGGGCCTGCTTTAAGGAAAGGAAGGAAAGGAGAAAGACAGAGGAACACAGGTACAAAAATGGCAATGAATAAGTACCTATCAATAATAACCTTAAATGTAAATGGATTAAATGCTCCAATCAAAAGGCATAGAATAGCTGAATGGATAAGAAAGCATGACCCACACATATGCTGCCTACAAGAGACCCACTTCAGGACAAAAGACTTACACAAACTCAAAGTGAAGGGCTGGAAACAAATTTTCCAAGCAAATGGACAGGAAAAAAAAGCCAGGGTAGCAATACTCATATCAGACAAAATAGACTTCAAAAGAAGAGCCATAAAGAGAGATCCAGAAGGTCACTTTATAATACTCAAGGGAAGAATCCACCAGGAAGACATAAACATTGTAAATATATATGCACCCAACATAGGAGCACGTAAATACATCAAGAAAATCTTAGAGGACTTCAAGAAAGATATTGACAGCAACACAATTATAGTAGGGGATTTTAACACCCCACTGTCAAAACTGGACAGATCTTCTAAACAAAATATCAACAAAGATATTGTGGCATTGAACGACACTCTAGATGAAATAGACTTAACTGATATATATAGAGCCCTTCATCCCAAAGAAACTAAATACACATTCTATTCAAATGCATATGGAACATTCTCAAAGATAGATCACATGATAGGTCATAAAACTAACCTCATCAAATTCAAGAAAATTGAAATCATAACAAGCAGTTTCACTGAACACAAGGGCCTGAAACTAGAAACCAACCCCAAGGGGAAAAACTCAAAGTCCTCAAAATCATGGAGATTGAATAGCACGCTATTAAACAATGAATGGGTCAAGAATGAAATTAGGGAGGAAATCAAAAAGTTTCTGGAAACAAATGAAAATGAACTCACAACAACCCAAAACTTATGGGACACAGCAAAGGCAGTCCTCAGAGGGAAGTTCATAGCGATACAGGCCTACCTAAAAAAGATAGAAACAATCTCAAACAAACAACTTAACTCTATGCCTAAAAGAACTTGAGGATCAACAGCAAAGACAGCCCAGAGCAAGTAGAAGGAAGGAAGTAACTAAGATCAGAGCAGAATTAAATGACATAGAGACTAAAAGCACAATTCTAAGGATCAATGAATCCAAGAGCTGGTTTTTTGAAAAGATAAACAGAATTGAGAAGCCTTTAAGCAGGCTCATCAAGAAAAAAAGAGAGAGGATCCAAATAAACAAAATCAGAAATGAAAGTGGAGAGATTACAACTGACACCACAGAAATACAAAGGATTGTAAGAAATTACTATGAAGAACTGTATGCCAAGAAATTTGAAAACTTAGGTGAAATGGACAAGTTTCTAGAAAAATATAATCTTCCAAAACTCAGTGAAGAAGAAGCAGAAAGCCTGAAGTGACCAATAACAGCAGATGAAATAGAAGCAGTAATCAAAAAACTCCCGACACACAAAAGCCCAGGACCAGATGGTTTCACAGGAGAATTTTACAAAGCATTTAAGAAAGAGCTAACCCCTATCCTTCACAAACTTTTTGAAAAAGTCCAAAATGATGGAAGACTACCAAACTCTTTTTATGAAGCCAGCATCATTCTAATCCCCAAACCAGATAAAGACATAACAAGGAAAGAAAACTTCAGGCCCATATCACTGATGAACATAGAAGCTAAAATCCTCAACAAAATATTGGCAAACCGCATCCAACAATACATTAAAAAGATCATACATCATGACCAAGTGGGATTCATCCCAGGGATGCAAGGATGGTTCAACATTCGCAAATCAGTAAATGTAATACATCACATAAAAAAAGCAAAGACAAAAATCACATGATCATATCAATAGATGCAGAAAAAGCATTTCATAAGGTACAGCACCCATTTATGATAAAAACACTCAGCAAAGTGGGAATTGAGGGAGCATTCCTCAACATAATAAAGGCAATATATGAGAGCCCTACAGCCAACATCATACTCAACGGGCAAAAACTAAAATCTTTTCCACTAAGATCAGGAACAAGACAAGGGTGTCCACTTTCATCACTTCTATTCAATATAGTATTGGAAGTATTGGCCACAGTGATTAGACAAGAAAAGGAAATAAAAGGCATCCAAATTGGAAAGGAGGAAAAAAAATTATCATTATTTGCAGATGACATGATAGTATACATAGAAAATCCTATAGACTCGGCCAAAAAGCTTCTCAACCTAGTAAATGAATTTGGCCAAACAGCAGGATACAAAGTCAATATCCAAAAATCAAAGGCATTTCTGTATACCAACAATGAAACAGCAGAAGCAGAAATCAAGAAAAAAATCCCATTCGATATAGCAAAAAGAAAAATAAAATACCTAGGAATAAACCTAACTAAAGATGTAAAAGACCTGTATGCAGAAAACTACACAACACTGAAGAAAGAAATCAAGGAAGACACAAACAAATGGAAACATATACCATGTTCATGGATTGGAAGAATTAACATCATCAAAATATCCATACTACCCAAAGCAATTTACAGATTCAGTGCAATACCTATTAAATTACCAATGGCGTATTTCACAGACATAGAACAAACACTTCAAACATTTATATGGAACCATAAACGACCTCAAATAGCTGCAGCAATTTTGAGAAAGAAGAGCCAAGTAGGAGGGATTACAATACCTGACACCAAACTGTATTACAAGGCCACTGTAATCAAAACAGCCTGGTACTGGCACAAAACCAGACACATAGACCAGTGGAATAGAATAGAGAGCCCAGAAGTAAACCCAAATCTCTATGGTCAATTAATATTTGACAAAGGAGGCAGCAACATAACATGGAGTAAAAGTAGCCTCTTCAACAAGTGGTGTTGGGAGAACTGGACAGCTACATGCAAAAAAATGAAACTTGAACACCAACTTACACCATACACAAAAATAAATTCAAGGTGGATAAAAGATTTAAATATAAGCTGTGACACCATTAAAGTCCTAGAGGAGAACATAGGCAGGAAAATCTCAGACATTTCACACAGCAACATTTTTACTGATATGTCCCCTAAAAAGCAAGGGACATAAAGGAAAAAATAAACAAATGGGATCTCATTAAAATAAAAAGCTTCTGCACAGCTAAAGAAAACAGTATTAAAATAAAAAGAGAACCAACTGTATGAGAAAACATATTTGCCAATGATACCTCAGACAAGGGTTTAATCTCCAAAATATATAAAGGACTTACACGACTCCACTCTAAGAGGACAAGCAACCCAATTAAAAAATGGGCAAAAGACTTGAACAGACACTTCTCCAAGGAGGACATACAGAAGATCCAGAAACACATGAAAAGATGCTTGATATCGCTAGGTATCAGAGAGATGCAAATTAAAACCACAATGAGATACCACCTCACACCAGTCAGAATGGCCATTATAAACAAAGCAACAAATAACAAGTGTTGGAGAGGTTGTGGAGAAAAGGGGACCCTAGTGCACTGTTGGTGGGACTGCAGACTGGTACAACCACTGTGGAAAGCAGCATGGAATTTTTTAAGAAAACTAAAAATGGACCTACCTTTTGACCCAGCAATTCCACTGCTAGGATTATATCCTAGAAACCCTGAAACACCAATCCAAAAGAACCTATACACCCCAATGTTCATAGCAGCACAATTTACAATAGTCAAGTGTTGGAAGCAACCTAGGTGCCCATCAGTAAATGAATGGATCAAGAAACTATGGTACATTTACACAATGGAATTCTATGCAGCAGAAAGAAAGAAGGAGCTCCTACCCTTTGCGACAGCATGGATGAAACTGGAGAGCATTATGCTAAGTGAAATAAGCCAGGAGGTGAAAGACAAACACCATATGATCTCACCTTTAACAGGATCCTAATTAACAGAACAAACAAACAAGCCTTCAAAGACACTGAAATTGAGAACAAGAGAGGAGAGGGATAGGAATATCCAGGGAAAAGGGGAAGGGTTTAGAGCAACAAGTATGAAGGACACATGGACAAAAGCTGGGGGTGGGGGTGGAAATGGGAGAGAGGTGGGGAGGGCTGGGGTGGTGGGCTGGGATGGGAGTAGAAGACAGAAAACTGTATAAGAACAACAATTAAAATAAAATTAAAAAAAGAAAAAGAAAATTGGTGGTAGAGAGGGAATTTTTAACTGCCTTAGAGTAATGTAGATTAGCCAAGTCTAGGAATTAAACAGTGAGGGAGACTGAGTCTGGAATACAAGGTCTGTCCAGAAGGTATTCAGCCATGCAATGTGAAAAGTAGAGGATTTATTGAAGATAGAAGAAGCCAAAGGGGGTAGGTTTGAAGAGGAGAGGTTGGGATGGGGGGTCAGGATGGCATGGTGGGGGGGAAATGGAGACAACTGTACTTGAACAACAATAAAAAATTATTTTAAAAAGATATAAGATACAAGAAACACTGTACATAAGACAATGATACCTCAGCCCCCTTCAAAGTAGGCACCTTGGGACCTCACACAGTTCTCCCAGTCACCATCAGCTGCCCCGTTATATTTTACTGAATCTCATCAACAGTCCGAAATCTGTTCCCTTTCAAAGGTGATTTTAGTTTTGGGAAAAGCCAGAAGTCACAGGGCATCAAATCTAGGCTGTAAGGGGGCTGAGTCACCTGGGTGATTTGATGTTTTGCCAAAAATCTCTGCACAAGATGTGATACAAGAGTAGGCACATTGTCATGATGAATCTGCCCGTTACCAGTTGCCCATAGCTGTGGCCTTCTAAATCATCTGAATAGTTTCTATGGAGGAATGTTCAAGCTTAACACAAAATTTGATGTAGATCGTTGCTCCACCCTCTCAGTCATTTTGAATGTGATGGCCACACAGTGCACATGCTCACTCAACAGCATCTACCGCCCCCACTGACTAGTACAGTGAAGTTGTCATTGTTCACGTATGTGCATTCCAGTCCATTCTCCTTGGTTGCCAGGGTACATCGATATCACACAAACTGTTCTTGCTATATTAATAGTGGCTGGACTTTTTCTGGACAGAACTAGCCGTATAATGAAAGTTGCTGTCCTTACCTGGCCTCTGAAGGCACAGGACTGCAGAGTGTTGGTGGAGGCTGTGACAAAGGCTAAGAGAGATTTAAGGAAAATATGTGGAGCTTGGTTAACCTCCCTTGGAGAAAAGGGATGGAAAGCTGGCAGCAGAGGTGCATGCATTTATGAATGACTTGAATACTATTCACACATGCTGGTTTTCTATAAATAAAAAAATAATGCTGCAGCAGTAAGTTTCAGTGTGAAGGAGGTGGGCCAGGACAGCCTGTCTTCAGTACCGGCCAACAATGTGGGAAAGTAATTGGCAATGTGTTTCAAGAGTCTGCAAACATGCACACCCCTTACTCTGGCTCTGCTTTTAGGAGTCTATCCTATGGAAATAATCACTGCAGAGGGTTTGTTTCTAATAAGGAAAATTGAAAACATCTTCCTAAAAATCCAACAACAGGGAAATTTTAAAAAGTAGACACCAGATGCTAACATTGGTAATCACTGGGTATAGTGCAGGACCACAACTCCTAATTTAAAAACTTTGGGGCTTAAAACCCCCTCCCCCCCAAAAAAACCAAAAGAACCCTTTGGGGTCTGATGCTATTATGGACTGAAAATTTGAGTCCCTCAAAAGTAGTATGTTTAAGCCCATGTGGAGCTGGGGCCCCTGGAAGGTAATAGGTTTCTATGAATCCAGGAGGGCAGGGTCACCATGATGGGATTTGTGCCCTTCTAAGGGGAGGAAGAGACACGAGAGCACCATATCAGGACACAATGAGAGGTCTGCTACCTGCAAGCTGGAAAGCGCCCCCACCAAGAACCAAATCTGTCAGCACCTTGACCTGGGACTTCCCAGCCTCCAGACCTGAGAAAATGTCTAAGGCACTCAGTTCATTTCTGTTCCAATAGATTCAGGTCAAGTTTTGTCACCACATTTTTGGTTTTCAGAGAGCTCTTGCATTTCCGACTTCCCTGTGGAGAGTGCATGCAGGCAAGGCTTCCTTCCCGAGGCGGGGCCTCCGAGTTCCACTGGCTCCTGCCCCATGAGCCCCCAGCCTGTGCTGCAGGCCTTGCCTTTCAGGGTTGGAGGGATGGTGTTGGCAAAGGGGCAGAAAGCTTCATATTATTGCACACTTAGAGTTTTCTCTTACGGAGACAGTTCTCCTAGCAGAGCATCCCCGAGAGAGGGTCTGGGCACACATCCTAAGCTCCCAACAAATTCCTCAGTTAACACTTTAGTTAACAGCACTTTTTCAAGGCGCCTTTTGGGAATTTTTCCGATGTCATTTGTCTGTCTTTTCATCAGATCACTATCTGGAATCGCGAGGTCTTTGGTTTCCGCCTTCCTTTGCACGCACGTCGGCACTGGCACCACTGTGGCAATCTCTCTTCTTTGCCCTGGACTGCTCCCGCCGGTGCGTGCTCATCGTGCTTAGGTCCAGTCTAGTCGTGTTTTCGCAGTTTTTTTAAATGTATAATCCCCAAGCTTCGCCCTACTGCTCTCTCGTTTTAATCTCTTTATTGATAGAATTATTTCCAGGAGAGAATTCAGTTGCTTTCTCTATGGAAAGTTAACTTTGTTGAGTATACTCTTTAAGGTCTTTAAGGCCCAGTCTCCTATAAGTTAGAGGTCAGCTTGCTGAAAACTGAAAGGGGATGAATGATTTTTGCCTGGTTGAGATGAGACAAGGTAAACCCAAGGGTGACAGTTTTGTTGCTGTGTAGGGCATTTACCAATTTTTTTTTTAATCTAAGTGAGAGACTTTATTCTGTTTCCTTTTATCACAGACTCTGTGTAGTGTCATTGTTTCTGTCATTCTTTAACCAGCTTTTTCATCCTGCCATTCCTCATTCATGAGTTACGTAAATCTTTCAACACAGACGCCTTATATATTTATGTGAAAATGACATTTTTAGCATTTTGAAAATTATACTTTGACACCCCCAAATGTGACTGAGATTGGATTTCTCACCACTCTGGAGAGTTGTCAAACTAGATTTATTTGAGTTAGAAAAGTTTAGTGAAATGGAATTCTTGTTCCTGAGTGTAGTGGTTTGGAGGTCAGCTTTAGGGGTAGGGAGCCAAAGTGTTAGGGAACAGTCCCCAATATCACTTGAGGATAACGTTTACAGCTTAAGAAACATGGGTCTGAAAGTGGGCATGATAGTGTCCCACTGCACAGTGCATATTACATATTCATTCAATCATTTTTTCACCCAGCACACATTTATTGGGCATCTACTATTTGCTAGGCACTGTTCTAAATTTAAACAGGGCTGGGAACATGACAGTGATTTAGGCAAAGCTTCTATCCTAAGAAGCACTCAGAGCAGTGGGGGAGATAGACACACATGGAGTCAGAGATGTGAGACGGAGTGTCGTGGGTAAGAGCACAGGGTATTGTGGAAGTGCCCAGAGTGGCTCCTGACACACTTGAGAGTTGCTTAGAGTGAGTCTTCCAGTGTGACTAGGACTTAGCTAGATATGAAGATGAAAAAAGGTCATTCTGGGCAGAGGAGCACTGAAAAAGGAAGAAAACAGCATGGTATATGTATGGAAGTCCTTGTCCCAGGGCATTAGATGTGAGACAGGGAGTGGCATGTGCTCCATAAACAAGCTTTTATTTATGTGATGGTTAATTTTATGTCTCAGGACGCCCAGATATCTTGTTAAACATCATATCTGGGTGTGTCTGGGAGGGTCTTTTTAGAAGGGATAGCATTTGAATTGGTGGACCAGCTAAAGCAGATTGCCCTCTGCATTGTAGGTGGGCATCATCCAACCTGTTGAGGCCCAAATAGGACAAAAAGGTCGAGGAAGGTTGGATTTTCTCTCTCTGTCTGATTGCTCCAGCTAAGACACAGGCCTTCTGCCACTGGACTGGACTTACACCATCCGTGCCCCTGGTTCTTAGGCCTTCGGACTTAGTGTGGAATTTCCATCCAGCTTGCAAATGGCAGATCATGGGACTTCTGGGCCTCCATAATTGCGTGAATGAATTCCTTATAATAAATCTCATCCTATTGGCTCTCTTTCTCTGGAGAACTCTTTCATGCAATTTATGTTAAAAATTTTAATTGATTTCCTTCACTCCATTCTGTGCTCATTGTTTTTTTTTTTCCTGCTATCCTAAGAATTTTTCTTCCCTGCCCAAATGGAAATGATGAAAGTTAGCTCTTTCTTTGAAGGGACAGTACCCATTACAGAGTCAGAAAAAGAGCAGAAGCACATTCCTGGATCTCACTTTCAAAGACCTCAGTATAAGAAGACTTTTCAAGCATCGTGTGAGCACATTTTCCAACCCCTCAGATTGGACACAGCTTCCACAGTTTTGGGGAGGACGACTGCAATAGAAACACCAGGGAGAAGAGTTCTATCTTTTCCAGCTCAATTTCTCTGTTCCAGGAGTCCTGAGGGAGCTGGTTTTAATGAGCAAGCATCATCTACTGAGTGAGGCCAATAAGGATAGCAGTTGGCTAAGGGACTCATTCTCTCAGCTCCCAGCTAATTCACATGTGCATATTCCATGGCCCAGATTACCAGTAGGCCCACTTTACAATAAATGGCAGGACTGTGAATTCCTAATGGTGAGGTGGTGGAAAAATTAAAACTTTACTTGGGCAAGTTGAGAGAAGAAAGAGCTGGCAGAGATCACTCCTCAAGTGGAATGAAGAAGATTTGCGTCTTTGATTATACCTAGCATCAGTGTCTAATCAATAGGAAGGGTGCTGACTGTTTCATGTAGGTCCAAGAAGAGGTGGCAAGAGATGCAGGGAAGCTGTGCCTCTGAGGATGGGAGTTTGACAGGCTGGAGAGTATGGATCATCTAGGTGTCAAAGGTGGTCATGCCAAGTTGAACCCTTAAATTCTGTATCAGGTAGGGATTGAGTATGTCTAAGTATTAGTTATATGTTGTTGTATAACAAATTTAGTGTCTTAAAATAACGATGTCTTTTTTTCCATAGTTTATGTGGGTCAGAAACTCAGGAGCATCTTGCCTGATGGTTCTGACTTGAGGTTCTTGTTGACATTACAGTCAAGATGTTGACTGGGGCTTTAGTCATCTGAAGGCTTTATGAACTAGAAAATCTGCTTCCAAAAGTTGATTCACATGGCATGTGGATGCTGGCTTTTGGTGGGGGCTGTGCAGTTCTTTGACACATGGGCTTTCCACAGGGCTTTATGAATGCCCTTGTAACCCAGCATTTGATTTCTCCCAGAGTAAGTGATCCAAGAGAAGCAGGGCAGAATCTATCGTATCTTTTATGACCTGGCCTCAAATGTCTCATACCATCATTTCCTCAATATCCTGTTGGTTACACAGGCATGACTGATTAAATCATTGCCCATTGTTGAAGGAACTCCATCATCATCCCCTCTCTACTCCCCAGAACTTGGGGTGGGACTGAAAGTTCTAACCCTCTAATCACATAGTTGGTTGGATCTCCTGGCCAACAGCCCCTCCTAACTTTGGGTGCTTTCTCAAAGTCAGCTCATTAACATAAACTTATCTGTGATTGAAAGGAGTTTGTTATAAATATCAAGCCACTTTAATTGTGTTTATCACTTAGGAAATTCCAAGGTTTTTTAGGAGCTCTGTGCTAGAAACAGGGTTGAAGAACAAATTTATATTTCTTATTATAAATCACATTACCACATCATGATATTCTGCTATGCCCATCTTCACACATCATCTACAGCCTCACCAAAATCTCTATTCCACCTCCCTTCCTCAAAGAATACACCTCATTTCTGGAGGTTTCTCACTAGGGCACTCTTGGCTTTTCCCAGCCATGCATGTCCATCCTATGTGTATGAAAAGGGTGGGAAAGAAAGTGCTTGTTATTACTGAATAAGATTTGGATTAATGCTTTAGAAACACAAATTGTAATGGAGGAGGGCTGGGACGGTGCCAGGGGCACTGCACCCACTGTCATGGCTGAGCTCAGGGAGGCCTGGCCTGCTGAGGATACTCGTATAAAACAGAGATGGCTGTGGTCTTTGCCTGTAGTCTTCAACCTCTTTTCTCCTCAGAGAGGCTTGGCCTCTGTAAAAGCTCTTTCCTGTGACTTTGTCGTTAGTGAAGATGGAGTGCGCTGGTTTTGCTCCAGGACTCAGAATTCTGCCTGTCAGAGCCTTCCTTTTCCTCTGGCTTCTGATCCTTGCCGGGCTGAGTGAGCTGCTTCCCTAGCAAGTCCCCCTGGTGGCAGCCAGACCTTCTAGTAGCTTTCCATACACTCTTTGGCTGTCCAAACCACCCACCCAGTGCCCAACGTGCCATTCTTTCCTTATGATTGGTTTCTTAATGTGAAATCACAGTTGGGTCCTCTAATAGTCATCATTGCACTAATACCCACAGTTAACAATCATTTTAACAGCCCCTAAAAATGGAAGTTGTGGAAACAGCTGTTATTAGCCCATACTTGCTCACAGTGTTGGAAACCACAGCCATATTCCCACAGCAGTAATAGGAGCTACCATTTATAGAAAGCTTCTGATGTGTCAGGCACTCGTGTTTTATATTTTTAAGTCCTCAAGTTAACTATCTGAGGTAGGAGCTACTATTTACAGATGGAGAAAGTGAGGGCCAGAGAGGTTAAGTACACACTGAGCATCACGCAGTTAATGAGTGGCAGGGTGGAGACTGCCTGACTACACAGCCAAGGTTCCCCTCCTGTTGTCAGGCCACCATGCTACATAATGTCCCACTGCTGTGGTCTGTGACAAGATTCCTCTTCTGGGCAGGTGGGGGAATGCCCCAGACACATTACATCCAGCATGGCTGTCTGGGAGGGCTGGCGTCCAGTTAAGATCGGCCCAGAGAAAATTCACGTTAAGACTCCTCACAGGACCCAGAACACCAGTCCTGACTCTATCACCTTTTCACACTGCTCTTTTTCTTCTCCCTTGGCCATTGGGAGAATGAAAAACCAGGAAGAAGCAATGACCAGGGCTTACTTGTGAATGAAAGTTGGCCTTTCTGCCACCCTTGGAGTACTGTTGGAGTTTTTCAACCCCTAGTATAGGTAAAAACTGTGTTATTTGGTGTTAGGGTAGAGGAGAGGGGGAAGGCAGTTTGGTTCTTGTGATTTCTTAAAGGAGTAGGAGGTGGTCTTGTTCTCTGCCTTGGAAACAGCTGCCACCTCTCTTGTTTTCATATCCATCTGGCTTTGCAGCCAGCCTGCAGCTAAGGCTGTTTCTTGGGCTCTTGATTATAAGGCCTGTTCAAATAAGATATGGGCCGATTGGAAGGCATTATTCCAAGAAAAAGTTGTGCATACTTTATAATTCAATACATGTGGTAATCTGTCCTTACTAGAGGGAAGTAGGAAGGTTTGTCAAATTTCCTCAAGAAGTGAATTGCAGCACAGAGTTTTATTGACCTGTGTTCAGTTCTCTCTTGAAAATTCTAGGCTGTCAAAAGCAGATCGCTTTTCCAACACAGCTGCATTCTTCCATAACAGCAGGACAACGATAACTCCCACCGCCCTGCCTGTGTTGCTTGGGGAATTTTTTGTGTGTGCATAATCTGTATTCTATTTTTCCATCTGGTGACTTTTGTTTTCTTCTAAATGGCGCTGTTTAAATGCTTTCCACAAATGCAATCTTGAAAATAAACACATTGAATAGATAAGAACAAAAGAGGATCCATTCTTGATGCTGATCACTGCTGAGAGGTTCCCTCAGCTACAGGGAGAGGGGGCTGAGTGGATGAGTGGATTGCTCATATGAAACGCCACGCAAGGGTGCTGCTGGATTGGAGTCCAATAAGGACCATATTTGTCGTATCCTCACCAGCTGGGCACTCATGATCAGCCAGGGGGCCTTGGACACTTAGGAGGCTCATCTCCCAGTTGGCCTTTGTCAGTAGCCTCAGTTTCATTCCTCCAGCACTTCCCAATAGTGGCTGGATTGTCACTGCATCCCTCAGGGACGTCCCTGTTAACTTCCTTTCTCATATCCCCTGACCACCCCTCTGCAATCACTACCTTAGTCTGGGCTCCCCCAGAAGCGGCTTTGAGCACAGATAATTGATTTGGGAGGGGCCAAGGTCACCAGCAGGAAAGTGATGCAGGGAAGGAAAGCAGTCAACAAAGGATGCATTATTACACCAGCCATCACAGCTGGCAAACAGAGCCGGGTCCTGTGGGGAACTCTGGAAAGCAGTGTCAGACATACACCTCAGAATGCTTCTACCGAGGGTGAGAGAGTGAGAGAGCTGGGGTATTCACACATATTCTAGGAGTGCATGTTGTGAATTGCTCCCTGGGGTTGTTAATTCCAGCACTTCTGAAACTTCCTTGCATGTGAGCCAAGGGGCTTTGCATAGTTCTGGAAGCAAGTCCCATGCACAGGCAAACAGATTGGTAGTCTGAGGCGGGCCAGAGTGCACTGGAAGGTCCTAGGGATATGTCTGGGGTGTTGACAGCGTCTGCTCTCCTCCCACATAGGTATAAGGAGAGTAGCTCCTTTGGGGTTGGAGTCAGTGATAGAGCCACCTCTGGAGGGTTTTCTCCCTTTTAGGGTAGTTTTTGTCTTTTTGTTTGCCACCATCAAGTTACCTGGGCATACATTCTTTTTTTTTTTTTTATTAAATTTTATTTTAATTGTTGTTCTTGTACAGTTTTCTGTCTTTTGCTCCCATTCTAGCCCACCGCCCCAGCCCTCCCTGGGCGTACATTTTTGATGATCGCAGAGAATGGATTCCTTCCCTTTACAGATGAAGGTGCCAAGTATTTTGCTCAGAGGCCGGTATAGGACCCTGGCCCTAGCTGCTGCTCCGGAGGCAGCAGCTGTTTGCTGACAGCAGGATTTCATTTGTCACTGGTGGTGACTCCAGCCTTTGTTCCCTTCCCAGGAGTGTGCAGTCCAACAGAGAAGGGGCCGATTAGGAGACCTGTATCAGTTATACTACCTTTAACAGCAATAATAGAAAACTCCAGTTCAAACTGGTTTAAACCGTACAGAAAGTTTACTTCCTTTCACCAAACAGGAAGTCGGAGGTAGAGTACTCCAGATTAATTCAGTGGTTTGGTTCTTTCTGTCTCTGCTTTACCATCTTGTATGCTGACCTTGTTTGGGGGGCTCGCCTTTCCTTACGAGGTGGCTGTTCCAGGTCTGGGGCTCATGCATGTACATACACAGCATCGTAGGCCACCACCACCACGTGGCCCACGAACACACCACAGGCAGAGGCTGTGTGAAGATGTTCTGGCCAACAGCCAGCTGAGGTCCCAGCCAACAGCTAGTCCCGAAAGCCAGAGTGGGGATACCTCCAGATGATTCTAGCTCCCCCAGCTATTGAGTTTTCCCAGCTGATGCCCCAGACATAATGGAGCAGAGACAAGCCATCCTCATGCTGCCCTGTCTGAGTTACTAACCCCAAAAATCCAAGAGCATAATATTGTTTTATGTCATTAAGTTTTAGGGTGGTTTTCAATGAAGCAATAGGAACTGGAGCATTGCTCCTAGTGGCATTACCTCCATCCCCAGGGAAATATTGAGGGGAAGTAGAGAAGCTTGCAACGCTCATTAGCTGCTGCTTTTCACATCATAGAGAGGGGCCCAGAATCCACGGGGACAGAGGGGAAGTTAGCACAGTGCCATGACACTTGGTTTAGGCTTTGTTCTATGGGTGGTGGGTACTATTATTTTGGAGGCATTAAGATAGGGCTTTCCAAGAAAGGTTATTAGGATTGGGGCCCACATTGGAATAGTTCTTGAAGGATAGCCTCAAAGGCTTCTGAAGACTTCCAGACCCCTCAAAATGTGTCCAGAATCTAACCACTTCTCATCATGTCCAGTTACCACTCTGTTTCAACCTACCATCATGTCTTACCCAAGTTACTGCATTTGGTATCTAAAGTTATCTCCCTGCTTCTCCCACGTCCTTCAACATTCCATGTTCATGAAGTGGCCAGAGTGGTTCCTTTTAAATATAAATCAGATCATGTAACTGGTCTGCTCAGAACCTTCTTCATTTCCCCGCTAAAGGCCCTTTTTGCCTTGGACCTCCCGCCACTCTCCAGCTTAGTCTCTGACATACTTGTTCTCATCCCACTGGTGCAGACAAAGTGGCCTCCTGTTGCTACTCAGACATGTCAATTGCCCTCTCACCTGCAGGGCCTTTGCAGTGCTGTTCCCTCCATCCAGAATGTTCTTCCCCCATATAGCTTCATGGCCTATTACCTTACCTAACTCCAGGTGTTACACAAATGCCCCTTGACCAAGGCCTTCCCTGAGCACCCTAAGTAAATTTTCATCCACCCTTGGCTCTTCAAATCCTATATCTTGTCTTTTGATTTTCCTCTACAGAACTTATCCCTGTCTAACATACTGTACATGTTACTTATTATGTTAGTATCTAGCTGCCCCCGCCCCCCACTAGAATTTCAGCTCAATGAGAGCAAGGATTTTTGTCTGTTTTATCAGCCCAGGGCAGTGCCAGACACATCATAGGTTCTCAATAAATATTTGATGGGTTGTTAAAATATCTGACCCCTCCTCAGGCATCAGTCCTACATGTTCAACTTCTGGCAGACAGCGCCACCTGAAGGTCCTGCCAGCACCTCAGATCCACCATTCTAGGTCCACACCCTTATACCCTAGGATCTGGGATCAGGTTCTGTCAGGGAGCTCTGTGAAGAGTGGAGTGGAGTGTCTTAGCCCAGGTTTAAATCTCAACTTCCCACCACAGAGGAGAGAGAACATTGCCCACCTCCTGAGGTTGTCATGAAGAGTGAAAATGATAAGCCCTAGGAACTATACCTGACAGAGAGCAAATGTTCAATAAATGCCAGCCATTATAATTCCTATCCCTAGCTACTTTTAAAAAATTCTCTTTTCCCCCAAAGGAAAAATCTTGTGTTCATATAGTTAAGAATTTTAATATATTTACTTCTTGTTTGGATAAGTTAACAAAATCTTGACTTGTTTTTAGATTGGTTTATATTTCGCCTAGTGAGTGTTACAATGTGTCTCTTGTGTTAGTGAAAACAATAGTAAGAAATAGTGATCCATTGATCAAAAACCCAAGATCCACAAGCATTTCCTCACTGGTCCTCCACCAGGAGCTGCAGAGTCTCCCACTGACAGTAACTTTGAAAAAAGCTGCATTTTAGCCCATGCAAAGGGCAGAGATGGTGCTAAGAATTGAATATGTATCACCTTACTTAATTTTCACAACCCTTTCCCATCCAGAATGGTAGGTACTGTGGTATTATGCACATTTTAAAAAGGAAGAAATGAAACTTGGGAAATTTAAGTAACTTTTCAAGGTTGCAGATCTAAGAAATGGACAGAAAAAGGACCAACCCCAATCCATCAGAATCCAGTGGTTAGACCTTTTTTTTTTTCTTAGGCCCCCAAGGCACTAAGCAGCCTGAGAGGATGCCCATAGCCCTTGCTTTGCCAGAATCCCTCCCTGTTCACCCTTAATTGCTTTCAGGTTGGCCACAGTTTCTTCCAAAAGTCCAACCAGCCTTTCGCTGTCCTTGCCAACCCTGGTCAGGGGGCAGAACACAGGGCCAAACCCGGGTCCCTGGACATGCCTGATCCATGAGGACCACCTGGCCCCCTAGGGCAGATTTTGTTAGAGCAAAGAGTGGACTTTCCTTAGAAACCCCTGGACCATAAATCAGAACTTATCTTCTTCCCACGGCTCCCACCCTTCTCTACACGGGCCCCTCTCTGGCTCGTTAGACGGAGACCGGGTGTAGAGGTGACCTCCACGTAGACTCCGCGCTGCGTGGGTTCAGGCCGCCACTTGGAGCTGGGCCTGCACTCTCGGCAGCACCTGGGGCACCAGCCTGGGGGCCGGACCGGCTCGGGCTTCTGCAGGTGGGCCAGGTGCGGTGGTGCAGCCCTCAGGTTCTTGCTTGCTCCCTTTGTTTAGAGGAAAAGGGCTCCAGGCACCATGGATCTTGCAGGTGGGCCAAAGTACCCAGGTAAATGAATATCGAAGTGGAGGGGTCGTAGGAACAATGGCGCCCACGGGCTCCTCGGCCCAGATGGCTCCCTCTGCCTGGGGGTGGCGAGGGGGGCGGGGCTCCCGGCTCCTGGGCTCCCTTGCACCTAGCCTTCCCAGTTCAGTCTCTTTCGCTGGTTAGTTGCCAAAAGCTGTTCACTCAGCCCTCAGTTGTCTCACAGGAGTAATTGCTCTGGCTCTACGACTCTACTTGAGTTTGCTTGTGGGAGGGGCTGTTCCAGGCCTCCTGTGCTGCCATCTTGGACCTCTTCAGTCACTGCCCCAGGCACCATCTGCCCCTGTTACTGTGTGCCCCTGTTACCATCAGTCCTTGTCACTGTCTGACCCTGTTTGGCGCCAGGGTGGGTGCTGCATGGCTCACTGCTCTCCCTGGGACCCGCTGTGTCAAGACTCCAGGATCTGCTTGTGTTGTTTTCACTCTTTATTGAAATCTAAAATACAGAAAAATGCACAGCTCAATGAATTTTCACAAACTGAACATATGTGTAAGCATATGTGCATGTAAGCAGCAGATCAAGAAAAACAACATGACAGAAACCAACTTGTGTTCTTCCAGGTACTGCCTCCAAGTGTGATCTGACTTCGGACACTGTAGTTTCCCTGTGTTTAATCTTTACATAATCTTTACATATGATGTTCTTTCTTTTGTGTCTGGCTTCTTTTATTGAACATCTGTTTGTGAGATTCATCCATATAGTTGTATGTAGCTGTAGTTTGTTCATTCTCATTGCTGTTGAATGGTAGAAAATACCATTTATTTGATTCTATAATGGATAGACATCTTGGCAGTTTACAATTTATGGTCCCAGCACACACCTTTTAGCTCACACAGGTCCATATTTTGTGGGGTCTGCTTAGTTTCTAAAAGAAACCTTGTGAGTTGTTTAGCCAAAACATTTTAACAGATGGGTCAGCCTGCTTCTTTTTTGCCACAATCAGCAAGTTTTCTTGTGTTCCTGTTCTTCCTTCAAGTCAAGCATGCCAGCCAATCTGCGTCCTGAGCAAGGCCAATGGTAGCCTTGTACTTTTAACAACTATGGTGACTGGCTCTTTATAGACCTCCCAGTTCTTGGGGGGTGGGGATGGAGAGGTGGAGGGTGGGGAGGTGCAGTGAACAGCAGTGCTCCAAGGCCTGTTGACAATCACAGGGGGAACTGGAGACCTCTGTGTGACCAGATGACCCTGGGAACCTCCCCCTTCCAGGCCCTGGGAGGGGGGCAGGGACTTTTGCTCCCCACTCTTCTTTCTCTCTCCCTGGGGAAACCTGTTGCTAGTTGTCTCATCCTCCCACCCCCTGCCCTTGCCCCTGAAATAAATACCAAGCAACTTCTTCCCTACCCTATGTTTTTAGCACACACCTCCACCACCTTTCCTCCTTTTCCTTCTCTGCCCACACCGAAGTGATCCTGGGCAGTGTCTGTACTTTTACCCACTTTTCTCTTTCTTCCCACAGAGCCTCCATTTCTGTCTCTTCCTCAGCAGGGTTTTAACTTGCTGTTTCTGCTTCAGGCCTCTTCCCCTCAGGCCCCCTTAGTGTGGCGGCTGGCACTCGCCTATTCCCAAAGTGCTCCAGTCTCTGACCAAGCAAGCCCACATCTCTGGACAGAGCAGGTCAGGGCAAAGATTTATAGAGTGACTTAGTAGAGTATGAATAGAAATATAATGTGAGAACCAACAAAAAACAGGAATGCAAATCTGCTGGCCATAGGAGAAGAAACTGCAGCCAAGACTGGCCTTCCCATTTGGTGCTGAGCTTCCTCGTATCAAGGACAATAAAAGAAATCAAATATATTTACTATTATTAAGATAATAGTTAAAAGATAGATGAAACATAAAAGATAATCATTGTGATATTTTTGAAGAAGTGTCTTATTCATTATTCTATCCCCTAAACACCTGGCTTAGAGCCTTAGGCAGAGTAGGTGCTCAATAAATATTTATTTAAGTTAAAGTAAAATCGCTATTTGCTGCTGGCTAATATACAGTGAGCGCTTACTACATGGCAAGCAAATCCTAATCTGTGTCACTCAACAACCCTGTCAGGTGAGCACTGTGTTTCCCTTCATTTTCATATGTGGAAACCAAGTGTTGAGAATTACTTCCCCTTATGTTGCAGCTCCTTTGTGGCCTGGTGATGGTTTAAACTCAAGTGCCTTGTCTGGAGCCAGCCAGACACTCAGGAAACTGAAATGATAGAGCAAATAAGCATTTATGAGTATTTTCATTTTACTAGACAGTAAAATCTGTCATACTGGCTTTTTACTGCTGGGCCCTGGCTGACAGCCCAGTTTGGTGAGAGGAAGGCTGCGTTCTCCTCTGCTAGAAGCTTCCAGAGGCAAACCTGACAAACCTTTTCCATGTCTGCCCTCTATTGGCCGATGCGAGTATAGCAGGGCTTTCTCCCAGGTTATGTAAGAGCAACTGCCACCAGGGTGAGGTGGGGGCCTGCTGCTTGGCCCTTCTGCTGATTTAGGGGGCTGATGTATTACCCAAACCTCAAATTGGGACCTGTGCTCTGACAAATAGGAATGTCTTAGGATAGATTGTTTAAAATTGGTTGCTGTTTTGGCAAATCTACTTTGTGTAGTTACTTGACATAGGGTAGAAGAGCTAAAGGGCAGTTTCAAAAGTAAAGGAGCAAAAATGAGAAGAACTTGGGTCTGGTCTCAGCAGGGCCACCTACCAGAGTGGCAGTTATCCTCTTTGGACCTTTTCTTCATTTGAAAAACAAGACATTAGACTATAGGACTCTATAGATCAGAGGTGTCAAACTCCTTTTCACCAGGGGCCACATCCGCCTTACGGTTGCCTTCAAAAGGTTGAAGTAATTTTAGGACTGTATAAATGTAACTACTCCTTAACTGTTAAGGAGTGGAAATTACATTCGGCCCTTTGAAGGCAACCCTGAGGCTCCTGGCGAAAATGAGTTTAATACCTCTGGTATAGATTAATGGCCCTTCAGCCCGAAACCTCCTCCTGTAAGTCCTTTAAAGATCCCCCCCCACCCCCCATCAGGTCTCCTTCTTGAACCTCACCTTCTCATTCCAAATCTCCTTCCCAACCCCCATCCCTGACTTGCTGACCTGCATCCACCTGTAGCCAGACAACTTGCTCTGTACCAGGTGCTGTCTGTTTCTCTTGACCCCAAGGCAGGCCTTTCTATGAGGTCTTCATGCCCAGACTAATCAAGGATGGGAATCTCATGGTTCAGAAGGTAAACTGGGCTGTACTTCTTGTATTTGAGCCAGCTTGCCTCCCATCCAGGCAAGACCAAACTCAGGATATAGAATGAGAGAAGATGCAAAAAACAACAGCTTATATAGGATTTGCAGAGGAGCATTAAAGATGGAGTTTGGTATAATAACAAGTCTTTGCCCAATGTGATAATTTACCACGAATTCTGTGAGTCTTAGGACAATTATGTAAGGAAGGCATTTCTACCACCCACATTTGTGTGTGGGAATTGATGCCCAGAGAGTTACAAAGTCCACAGTCACATAGCCAACATGTGGTTAAGCTGGGACCCAGGGCCCAGTCATCTATACCAGACCCATGGCTTGCCCCATCAGAAGTGTGCCAGGTCTGTGCATTCCAGACACTGGTAATTAGTCCCAGAGGAAGGCAGTATCAGATAAGATGGGCTCATTCACTCCTTCTTCCTGATGAGAGCACCTGGTCAGGGTATCTCCTGTCCTTCTGGAGCCATTCTGCACTTGGATTTATTACATATGCCTAGATGTCCCTTGCTCAGGCATCCTGGGAGATCCTAGTCTGAGCTGAGCTTGTGTAGTCCTGCGCTGACTGGCCTGTACCTGTATGTGGCATAGTTGGAGTCAGCCTTGGATGAATCTCATCCTCCCTGAACCTCTGTTTCCTTATCTATGACATGGGGGTGGTACTACTCACCACAAAAGTAGAGTGAAAAAACAAGATGTGAGGGAAGAGCTTTTTAAAATATGCAGAACTATCACGTGTTAGAACTTGGTGGGAGAGAGGTACAGGGACTTAACCTGGCAGACCTGTCCTGTCTACTGTCCTTCACTTATCAGTTGGGTTGCTCATCCCCTCCAGCAGCTGCTGGGGAAACCAGACACCATAAACTAAATATAGTGCTTCAGGGGATCCAGGAGCAATGAGCAGGGCCAGAACCCCATGGGACAGATGGGGTTGGACCTGGTGCAGAGCTGATAAGGCTCCAGCTGTGGCAGAATGAGCTAATGCCAGGCCCATAATGCAAGGGAAGCAGAGATAGCCAGAGGTATCAAGAAATGAGGGTATGGTAGCTGTTTTCCATTTGAGCAAATGGCTGAAGTCTTGGGGAAAGCTTGTGTCAAGGAAATCATAGAGGCACATACAGTTGTGATCCAGTGGTGGAGACCTGAGGCGCTCAGAAATCCCCAAGAGAAATGTTGCAGGGCTGGAGCTCCTGTGCCAGCCAGGCTGTGAGCTAGAACCAGCCAGACATAGGTACGGCTGCTAACACGACCTCGCGTTCGACCGTGGTGTCAGCTGGGGGACTAAGAGTTCCAAAGAATTTTTGTTATTCACTTCGGAGCACACATGGTATACATGTTTATTGAGCCCCAGACAGAGGCTTCTGTGGTAAAGAACAAATTATTTTTCTTAATTTTCAACACATCATGAACTGACACTTAAGAAAATTTAATAAAATTAAAATACTAGAAAATGAAATTAAAAAAAATGCCCAAACTAGTTTCTACTCTCTTTAGTGAGACAAGCCCTCTGATCATGTGTCTGAAACGCACGGTCATATTAGATGCCTTAAAATTCCTGAATGCTGACCCTGTGTGTCTGCGACATGACTGCGGTGGTTCCACACCTGCTCCCCTGAGGCAAATGCCCAATGACTGGGTCCAGCACAAATAATGGCCCCTTTTTATTACAAAATCTTTTATTACAAAATCATAAGCGTGTAATTCCGTAACATAGCAATATCACACTCAAACACACCATATGACATTTTAGGTGAAATGTTGAAATTAAAACTATAAATTATTACACCCATGTTTCTACCCTACCAACCACACTCAAGCAGGCCTTCCTTCTGCCAGACCCTGCATATAGGCAGACCCCTTGCTGTTGAAGAAAAATCTGACTTTTGTGTTTGTTTTACTTGAACTCTCTAGACCAGATACCAGCATCGAGAGAATTCCCTGCTTGAAGGCCAAGTCTCTAAGCAGAGTCCCGGGGATGAATTCAGTATGGATTAAAAGTGGGTTTTTAACCACCTCACACTTATTAGAATGGCTGCTATGAAATAAAACTAGAAAATAACAAGTGTTGTCCTGTCTGGTGTGGCTCAGTTGGTTGAACGTTGTCCTGCAAAGAGAAAGGTCCCCAGTTCGATTTCCTGTCAGGATACATGCCTAGATTGCAGTTTTGGTCCTGGGTTGGGGCCTGTATGAAAGGCAACCAATTGATGTTTCTTCTCACATTGGTGTTTCTCCCCCTCACTTTCTCCCTCCTCTCCCCTCTCTAAAAATAAATAAATAAAATATTTTTAAAAGACAGTAAGTTTTATAGAGGATGTAGAGAAACTGGAACCCTTGTGCACTGTTGGTGGAAATGTAGACTGGTGCAGTTACTATAGGAAATGGTTTGGCTGTTTCTGAAAAAATTAAAAATAGAACAACCATATGATCTAGCTGTTCCTCTTCTGGGTATATATCCAAAAAATGTTCCCATTTTTTGGGAACATTCCTCCAAGTAGGAACTTGAAGAGATATGCACACACCCGTGTTCACAGCAGCATTATTCACAGTAGCCAAAAGGTGGAAGCAGCCCAAGTGCCCATCAGCAGATGAATGGCTAAACTAAATGTGACATATACATACAGTGGCATATTATTCAGCTTTAAAAAGGAAGGAACATGCTACAATGTGGAGCAACATTGAAAACATTACACTAAATGAAATAAATCAGTCACAAAAGGATAAATACTGCTTGCTTTGATTCCATTAAATGAGGTACTTAGAGTATTCAAAATTATAGCGTCAGAAGTAGAATGATGGCTTCAGAGCTGTGGGGTGGAGAAAATGGGAAGTTACTATTCAATGGGTAGAGAGTTTCAGTTTTGCAAGATGAAAAAAGTTCTGGAGGTGGATGTTGCTGATGGTTGCACAGCAATGTGAATGTATTTAATTCACTGAACTGTGTACACTTAAAGATGATTAAGATGGCAAATTTTATGTCATGTGCATTTTCCAACAATACACATTTTTTTAAATGGGAAAAAGAGGAAAAAAAAGCAGGTTTTCTATTCATGTCTCCCTATCTGAGCATCTTATGACTGACTGTTATTACCACAAGCTTAATGCCAGTCCCTTCAAAACCCTTCAAAACACAAGGATGACTTGAAAACTTAATATGCCAATTCATTTCCTTCGATTTCCCCTGTAATGAATAGAACTACAGTTCATGGAGAAGAGAAAAGCATCTTGAATATGGGCGAAGTAGGCAAGGCTGTCTCACATCCAGACTTTGGTGGAATGAAGTGTTGAAGCAGTCAGTTGCATTCATTACTGGGCAAAATGTCTCTTGCCATTTCTGCCTTGCTTTGCAGACCCAGGCTGAGACTCCATCTTGCTTTATTTACACTTTAGGAAGGGAAGTCTAAGGTCAGGCTGGGAGCAGAGGGCAGGGAGGCCCCTGCCCTGGGGGGCAACCTCCAGAGCTAAACTGAGATTTAGACCCCATCCCTGGGTGGTAGTACCGCTGCAGAAGCAGCCAGCAGCCCTTTGTGCCAGGCAGAGCGTAGCCCGAGCCTCCTGGAGAGTTTAGGACACATGCCTCTAACTAAGAATCAGGAAACTGAGCCTCTTCCTTGTCTTGCTGTCCATGAGCTGTGTGTCTTCAGGCAGAGTTCTTGACCTCTAAGCCTTCAGGGTTTGTAGATGTCCTTGATTTGTGTCCTCTCCAACAAATAACATTCCATATATCTGTGAAAATAGTAAAAATCCTGCAAAGAATTTCTCCTGAAACCCTGAAATATGATTAATTCCTAACAATAAAATATGCAGTTGTTTCATCCTCATGAACTTATGCCACTTTTATTTCCAAAATCTATAGTTGCAAGATCTTTTCAAAAAGGCAGTTGGCTAACTTCTTTTTTCCTTCCTTCCTTCCTTCCTTCCTTCCTTCCTTCCTTCCTTCCTTCCTTCCTTCTTTCTTTGTGATTAAGAGAAGGAAGCTTCTTTGATTGCCTTTATAGCCACTTTTAAATTATCTATAGTTGATCGTAAGTAACTAGAAGCTCTGAGAATGTATCAGCATTAAGTATACATCTTCCTGAGACTGAGTAAACTCAGGTTGCTGCATAATAATTGTTTCTTGATCTGCTATTGTTAAATGCTTCTAACCCAAGTGGTTTTATTGGGAAGCATGCTCATAAAGACTGAGTGTTATAATTCTAATTTATAATTTAATTATAATTAAAACAAGTTATTACATTATTGACCTTAACTGAAGTAAGAGCAGCAAGTTGGGTCTTCTGTGTTCACTATTGCTCACCCTTACCATGTAGTAGAAACAATAGTGCGCAAGGAGCCAGTGTCTGTTATGTGTTTCCCCCGCTCTTCTATTTGTTTAGCCATGGGCAAGCCATTAAACTTCTCCAGGCCTCAGTTTCCACACTAAGCAGAGTGGGGGTAGGGCAAGGGCTGAGCCATACAGTCCTATAGGCCCTTCAGCTCTGAGGGTCTTTGAGGCTCAGATTCATTTGGGGGTCTCAATTGTGAAGCCTGATACCAATAGCAATTTTGAGTGAGGAGAGCTGGTTGCTGATTGAAGGTGTAGGAAACCAAGCCTTGAGAGCGAAAGGTTAAAAGGACAGAGTTTCAATGGCCTTAGGAAGAGAATACTAAGTGCTAGCCTCAGCTATGATGGTAAAATAAGCACTTGAGGTCAGAAGATCTGGGTTCAAGGTTTTTCTTGTTGGACCCCCCAGATTCTACTCTCACACCTCAGGAGCCATTCCCCACACAGCAGCCAGAGTGATTATTTCAAAACATAAATTAGGTCATGTCATCCTCCTGCTTAAACCCTTTGTTGACTTCCTATTGCACTTCCATTGCTCATTAGCATGCTAGTAAATGTTTAACAGGCTTTCTTGGAAGGGAGGAGGGCATCTGGGAGGAGGGAAGAGAGCCTTGATTTGTAAAAACTGTCAATTTCTGGTGTCAATATTTGGTGTAAATATTCCCACTAAGTCCAATCTCAAGGCACCAACTTGATGTTTTAACAGCTCATAAAATTCATGAAAACTCAACAGTTGACTTTAGTGAGCTGAAATGAGCCAGACCCAGCATACCTCTGCTTAAAATCTAGCTTGTTACTGTGATCCTTGTGGCCCAGCGTGGTCTGCTTAGTCAGCTCAATCTGCCATAACAAAATACTATGGACTGAGTGGCTTCAAGAATAGAAATTAATTTTCTCAAAGTTCTGGAGGCTGGAAGTCCCAGATCAAGGTCTGGCCAGTTCAGTTCTTGGTAAGGACTGTCTTCTTGGCTTGCAGAGGGCTGCCTTCTCGCTGTGTCCTCATGTGGTGGGAAGAGGTCTCTGGTATCTCTTCTTATAAGAACACTAATGTTACTGTGTTAGAGTCACAACCTTATAGCTTCATTTAACTATAATTTCTTCAGTAAAGGTCCTATCTGTAAATATAGTCACATTGGGAGCTAGAACTCCAGCGTATGGATTTGGGGGGGCATACAGTCTAGTCTATAGCATCTGCCTACCTCATCAACCTCTGATCACCTCATTGCCGCTGCACTTCCTGTGAGCCCTCAAATACGCCAACTCTGATCCCGCCTAAAGGCCTTCTTACTTGCTGTTTGTGACCCCTTCCTAGAACTTTTTTCTCCAGATCTTGACTGGTTACTGTTTGTCAATCTGGTCTTAACTTGAACATCTCAGAGAAGCCTCACATCACCTAACACTAAAACAGAGCCTCTCGCCCATCACATCTCACCACTTTGTTTTCTTCATAGCCCTCACCACTGCCTTAATGATCTTGCTCATTATCTTTTAACTTATTTGTTTTCTGTTGCGCCATATAAGCCTCAAGGGAACAGGCACTAAGAACAGAGCCTGGCACATAGCATGGGCTCAATAAATATTTGTTGAATAGATAAATGAATAACAGGGCGAGAACAAATCATTTCCATTGCAAGATGAACGTTATTTAAGCATTAGGGAAAACCTAATTCAGTTCTGACAATTTATAAAATTGGTGTCAGAAATTTTTTTAAAGTTGACATAGTTTTATTTTGATGTAGAGATAAGTGTAGATAGACCTCTTCAGACAAAAGTTAGGACCAGTCTTTTCTTCACAATGAACTACTTGAAAGTCCCCTGAGCCAGGAAGAGGGAAGAGGGGGAAGAAAAAAGAAAGAGGCAATTGGCTCATTCATTTTTTCTAAGGGCTGTGGGAAGAGAAGAGGACCAAAGGAAGAATGGAGAAGGGAATCAGACCCTGAGTCCCCATGCTGACCCTTACATGCACGATTCTAATACTCGGGGTCCATCTAATCAAAAGACCCTGTGGGTGTATGTTATACCCACTCTTACAAATGGGTAAAACTAGGCTCTGGGATATTAAACTTGCCCCAGTACACACAGTTGCTAACTAGCAGAGCCAGGATTTAAACCTTCACTGACTATGTACCTCTTGTGAAGGCAGCAGGTTGGTGGGAGGGTCTCTTTCAGGGAAAACTCCCTGAGCAAAGAAACCACAGAGGTATTGATGACAGACACCTAATAGATATTTGTTGTAAGAACTTCCTTTCTTATTTTCACTGGGGTGCATAAAGGGACACATTTTATAGTTTGACTCCTTGAAAGTAAAGGGTTTGATGGAGCATCACTAGAGTGGGGACAATGCAGTTCATTGATCTGTGTATCAGGAAGAAAGACCAGGATTCCTGGAAAGTTTTGTAGTAGTTTCTTTAAGCAGGACAAGATTCTATTTGGTAGCTTCTGTGTGTGTTACAACTGCCATGTTGGAATTACACAGTGTTGGTATTCCTAGTCTTGGGAGAAATGGCTGCCTGGTTTGGGTGTTAGGGTGGGGATGTTGGTGCAGTAGAACTGAGTGCAAGAGAAGATGCGGTTAATTTCCAGGGGCTTGCCCTCAGAGGCCCCAGGGAAATCTCCATGGTGCAGGGAACTGAAGACCTGCCCTAACAAACAGGGTTGAAGACTCCACAGGGCAGGGGCAGAGTGTGGTGGGAGGAGTCTTGGTTATATAGTAGGAAGGAAAACCTTCTAGTTTTATCAGTGCTACTTGAACTTTAACATTTAAGCAAAGCACTTGGGGATCTATCTGTTGCAGTAGAAATTCAAACTCAGCGGGTGTGGGTGGGGCCTGAGAGTTGCCATCCTAAAGAGGTTCCAGGTGCTGCTGCTGCTCTGTGAACCACACTGTTGCAAACTCTGCTCACTTTGGACCACCTACCTCAGCATCAGTGTGACCTGGGAGCTGGTTAGAAACGTAGACTCTCAGACTCCACCCAGACCTACTGAATCAGGATTAGCAGTGTTGCATAAACCCAGGTCACTCAGATGTACACCCAAGTTTAGGAAACACTGCTCTGAAAAATGAGAACTGCCGGTCATACTCTGCAGTGGGGGTGTGTAGTGTGCCGAATGATGCCCCCCACCCCCTGCAGAAGATTTGTCCATATCTAAATCCCTGGAACCTATGAATGTGACTTGATTTAGAAAAAGTGTTTTTGCAGATGAAATAAAGGATCTTGAGGTTATCCTGTATTACCTGGATGGGCCCCAATCAAATGATAAATGTCCTTATGAGAGAAAGGCAGAGGCCAATTTGAGACAGACAGGAGGAGGCAGCATGATCACAGAGGCAGAGATCAGAGGGATGTGACCACAAGCCAAGGATACCAAGAAGAAGCTGGAGAGGAAAGATTATCCTCTAGAGGCTCCAAGAGGGGGCAGCCATGCTGTTGCCTTGATTTCAGACTCTGGTCTTCAGAACAATGAGAGAATCCATTTCTCATACTTGAAGCCTCCCAGTTTGTTATGGCAGTTTGAGGAAACTGACTTATGGAGGAAGTGCCACACCTCATCCAAGTAAGAGCCTATGGTGTTGAGGGGGTGGATACTTCAGCTTCACCAGCTCAGAATGAAAGGGCTCATGAAACCACTGAACCACTGACCTTTGCTCTGAGCAATTCAGAAATGGACTGGGGATTGTGAGAGAATAAGTAAGGAGACAACAGAGGTCTAGAAAGACTATGGGAAATCTGAAAAATATAGCTGGTAGATCTGCAGAGGAAGAAGAAAGCAAAAGACAAAAAGCAAACACACACCAGATTTGTGAGGAGAGAACAGCAGGTCTGGGGCCAGAAGACTGGGCAGGGTTCCCTGAGCACTGGGTCTGAGGCAAACTGAGGGGCACTGTGTAAGGAAGGGGCTACCAATAAGACTCATGTGGAAGGACTTGCAAAAGATCTAGAGAAGTAGCAATACAGGCTACTGAAAGAGACTAGAATGAGACCTAAGAAGGAGAACCAGGAATAATTGCATAGAAATAGGATGAAAGGTGCTTTTTTGATTTATTTGGAAATTAATTAAACTTGCTAATATGCATAGTGTTACCTTTCCTGGTCATTGGTGTAATCAAGTGTGATCACTAAGCACAAAATACCATGTATTTGTGATCCTATCGACATGACTGATTCTTAAGCTGAGAGGTTGAAAGTTGACTTCTTTGACATGTGTTCCATGGTATCAACTTTGTGGCCTCCATTAGAAAATGTTCAAATCCTCAGTACTTTATTGTAGAGGGGGTGTCAACCCATACACTTGTAGAGTCTCAAGTTGCAGGCAGAGTCCTAAGGTACATCTAGTCCAACCCCTGATGAGTATGAGCACCCTCTCCAGTAACAATGACTGAAAGATTATCCAGCTCCCACTGTCTGGCTCTTGTTTTTCTTGTTCTAAATGCATAGCCATTTTATTCATTGTCTCAGGCTTATTTAGCAGCATTTAGTAGACTGCAAAGACCACGTTTGAAAATGTATACATGTGACACCAATTATTCTTGTGAGTTTAATAGAACTTGCTTTTCTTTGAGCTACTGCTCAAAGATCCTTCCATTATTCATCCACCAAAAATTTATTGAGTTCATGTTGTGTGTCAGATGCTGAAAAACATGGACGAATAAAAAAACATGGATGGCTAGAGAAAACATATTGATCAATTGACTCTGACTCCTTAATATAGTCAAATCAAATAACTGGTTTGACCCACCCTGGGCTGGTGATTAAAGAAACAGCTCAAAGTCCCCAGTCCTTGTTTCTGAACTTATTTTTAAGCTGGAGTGGCCAGTCAGGGCTAGGATAGGAGCAAAAATTCACCAATTTTCTTAATACCTGATTTTCTACCCCCACCCCAGTTTTAATACCTATACCAATTAAAATGTATAGTCATTTATCATTATACTATATTTGATGTTACACAGGATCAAATACCACTTTTAGTTAGATCATAGACTTTGGGATAAGACGGATTCAAATTTCTGGCTAAGTGGGTAAGGCAAGTTATTCTTGAAGAATCGGTTTTGTCACCTGCAAAATGGGGAATGCTCTCTACCCTGCAAGATTGCTGTGAGGTTTAAATGAGATAACCTGGTTCATGGTAAGTACTTGGTGAGTGAACAGCTGTCAGTTGTGGCACCCTACTGATTTATAACAATTCCTTCCTCTTCACACTTGCCTCAAGGACCACACACAAAATTGTGTCAACCACTCCTGCATTATTTTGGGCAGGGATTTCTGCTACGTGGGAGTTCACTACTATTTTTTGGTGGTTTCTAGAGCTATGTGAGTACTAAAAGCAGCAAGCTGCATTTTGGGACGGTGGCAAGCCTGTCAGAGAGAAAGTGTTGGGAGCCAGGGAAAGTGTTAATTCCAGCAGGGAATGGAGGTACTATTAAGCTCTTAGTGATCCAGTTGGTTTGAGTATGAAACCAAGGCCACTCAGGGAAAAAAAATAAAATAAAATAAAGATTATTTGCTTCAGCAAATCCATTGGCTTGCTCACAAGTTCAAATAGGGCATAAAGTGACTATCTGTGAATGAACTGTGTTCCATAAACTTACTCGTGCCCCTGCAGCAGTAAGTCAGGGTATATGCAGACATTTTAGTGTTTGGGGACTGACAGTCTGCCAGTTGACATACGCTGAATGCCCAGATCATCTGTTCGGTAACCAAATTGCATGTTTGACCTGAAAATGAGATTGTCTCGTACACTTAATTTGTGATTAGGGTTTAGGTACGAAGGGGGAAATGGTGTTATGTGTATGAAGCAAAATAATAACAGAACAAAAGCATTGGAAATGACTTAAGCTCCTCTGGTGGAATCATATTTGTGGATGGGCCTACTGAGGTCTAGATTGGGGAGAGGACACAGCCTGTATTTGTATTGGCATTTTCTAGATGCAACTATGTCAACCTTCCATTTTATTTTGACTGTATAGACATAGGCTTTGGGTACATAGAAACATAGGCTTTTTATAGAAACATATAAAAGGCAGTAGATGTTCCAAGGGAATTGGATAGGTGAAGTACATTGATCTAGTCTGATTTTCTCTACCATGCAGCTCCACCCACAACAACATATGCAATGTGTTAATAATAATTCAGTGATTTAACCTGGATACAATAAATCTAAAATCCTGGCCTTTCTTTCAGGGGTCTGAATTATTTAGATAATTGTCTATAGACCTGACTACAGAAATATCCAGGCACACAGCATATTTGCATGTACTTTTGGGCCTAGAGATGATTCAAGTAATTTTCAGTTCAAATATTTCCTTCTTTACTAATGTCCATCCTTGAATTCTTAGAAAACCTGCCTCTTCTTTACTTGGTTTCTAGGGTCAGTTGAGAGTGTCTATGAGCAAGAGTGTCTATTCAGCACTGATCTTGAGAGAAAATACAGGAAGGGTTATAAAAGAAAGAAAAAAGCTCCTTCTCTAAAGAAGCTTACACTTTCATTTTATGCTCAGCTGTTGTCCTGTTGCCAAATGGTAAGATGAAAAGAATATTCAAATGTTGCGGTGGCGGTTAACTCAATGGCAAACACTTACATTTTGAAAATGAGTTTAATTTTTTAGCTTTTAAATGACATTCAGTTGAAACAATCATAACACAAGCTGTATTTAAAAATTTAATCTATTTATTCCCTCTACCAAGCTAATTCACAAGGTATATATTTTATCCATGGCTACATATGACGATTCAACAAACTATACCATTGTTTAATCTCCACAATAACTATTAAATCTGAGGTAGGATAAATAATGATTGCAGGGGTTCTACACTGATCACCTTCTCTACTAATCTGTTACCCTTGGCATTGGGGTCATAGAAAGAAAGGGGGAAAATGTCAAGGGAGAAAGATAATGCTGTGGGAGTAGCACTCCTTAGAAGTTTGAATCTACTGAGCTACAGAATTAGATAAAGATTTAGGGGACTTCTCTTCCTCCAAATCACTGGAGCTGCTGTAAGAGTTACTAGATGCCATTATTTAAAGTTATCTCTTGGTTAGTCATACTACTAGAACTAAACAACAATGCAAACATTAAAAAAAATTGAATTTTAAATGCATTGTGTGACTTTCAATTCCTACAACAGATCTATGGTCCTAATTATGTATTTAACTTGAGCAATTATTAAGTTAGCTTGTATTACCTAAATCTACACCTATTATAGCAGAGGTAAGTGGCTGAGGCATGAATTGAGAGACTGAGAAAGGATAGTTTCCAGTTTAACTTTTGCTACAGACAAGTCACATGTGGATAAACAAGAGTCAATTGAATATAATTAATAGGAAAAGTAAAATGCTGAATTTGCATTTCTCCAAAGACTATGAATACTATAGTCCCCAATCCCACTGAAAACCAAATTAAACACTTTTATTCACACTAACAGGTGTGTTTGACTCTAGGCACCCAGACGTTGGTCTGGTCTTTCTAACCGACTGGAGGGCTTCTGCCCCAGACATTCAGCTGCTTTTGGGGCAGGGCAGTGGAGATCCCATGGGCAACCAGATATAAGTTTTGCTGATGGCCTGTGTTTTCCAACTCGTTTTGTGGAATTGGTCCTTTAAGGCTGCAGTTTTTCACTGACTATTTTTCCTGCAAACTCTTGGCCTCTGTGTTTTCTCTTGCTCTTGATTCTGTGTTTTGGATGAAACCAAATGACCGATGTCTCCTGGTTTGCTGACAGCCCATAAGAGGTATGCCTATAAAATGTCATACATCACCTAGTATTTACTATGAGGATAATACTATGGCAAAGATGAATGGTTTTCTAGTGAACTACTGATTAGGAGTGCTCCAGAGTAGGTACGGACCAATCTTCTTCAGCATTCGTGGCACTTGTCTCATTTTCTTGGGACAAAAGTCATGTTCAGGAATTCACATGTCTCATCTGGTTGCATGGACAAGTTTTTTTTTATACGCATCTTTTCAATAGACACTCCTTGACCTTGCAATGTCTGCACGTGGAATCGTTTCAGAAGTGTCACCAGGATGACTTTCATCATCACCATGGCGATGTATTTTCCCACACAGCTACGGGGCCCAAAACCAAATGGCTGAAAATACCTGTAAGGAACCTATGAAAATGATCAGCCAATTAGCTAAAATCATACAGTCTCTGTTTGATTTACTCTGAAAATACTGGTCAGTCAGCATACTCTGGTTTGGAGTCTCAGCCATACTACTACTTTACTGAGATGAATAATTATAATTCAGGTGAGCCCCTTTCTCCATCCAGTTTGCTTCATCCCCTATGATTCACACACAACCTTGGATAGTACCCAGTTTTGCTTTTCATATAAATGTGCTGGGTAAAGCAATGCAGACCATTTTATCACAGCCATTGTTATTCATCTAGCTCTTTGGGATGGCCATAGCTTTACTACTATTCTGCAAATCATGAAAGCAAAGACTGTTCATGTCATATAACTTAATGACAAAGGACAAATTTAGAGAAAGGTGTAGATTCCTGACCTATCAGCATCTAAATATTTAGTTATGCAAAAAATTAATGGGTACCACATCTGTTGTCTTGCCTACATCTGGACTTACATAGTGCCTGTCACATAGTAGATTCTCAATTAAGTTTTTGCTGACAAATTGTCAACATGGCATGGGTTGCTTATACAGAAACAGAAAGAATTGTGGAACTGGATTAATTGCCATTTTTTCTATACCACATGCCAATGGAAAAAGAAGAAACTAAAGGAACTATCTGGATAATACAGGTTAAAAACATCATTGCCTAAAATTTGACATAAGGGAAGCGGAATCTCCAGTATACTTCACTGATAAATAAAGAAAAAGCTGAAGCTCTTCTAATTACCAGGTCCTATTTTGAATGGGAATTAGTGCTTGTGGGGCCATTTTGTAAACCAAAGGAAGACTGGAAAAACCAAATCTTTTGATCTCCTTTCATGTCCATCTGAAGCACAGGTGGACTTTCCTTTGCTTAGATACTGCTATCGCTGAATTTACATGATTACAAAATGGTGACTATAAATGGAAAATTAGGTTGGTTGGGTTAAACAAAATTCACCTCATTTTAGTCAAATTTAGGTCCTGACTTTTTCACATTCTGACCTATCATGTGGCCACCATGTAGATATTTCCTACGGCTGGAGACCCAGCATCCTTGACTTGAGGATAAATGTGGTACCCACGGCCCAAATTAGGGAAAATGTGTGTTTCTGGTGAGGCTACAGAAGGGAAGAAGTAAATAGAATGAAATGTGCATGGTACAAACACAGAACCAGAGAGGGTTTAACAGCTGATATAAGTTAAAGAGGGACATACTTGGTTTTAAGGAAAGGCACTTACATTCTTGGCGAAGTTTTCAAGAGTAAATTCATTAGGCTTGGGGAAAAATTCAACTCTATGCATTCTTCCAATATTCAGGATGATGTTAGTCCCCTTTTTCACTGGGTAACCATCAATGATATCATCCTGTAAGGCTTTGCGCATGACCAAGTTCACAACAGGATGGTACCGCATGCTCTCATTAATAAAGTTTTCCACCACTTTTAATTTTTGTGTATCATCAATCCTTATGTCTCTTTCCCCTGTGGGAGTAGATAAAAAGGACAAATAGGTAATGAGAGTTTCAACATGTGGTGGGCATTAAAACTCCTGTAGTTTCCACAGAACAGTTTGTTCTTGTTTGGAAAAAAATTTATATTTGTAATTCTAATGCAAACCAGCAACCTGGGCAAAATGTTACATTTGGCCTACAAAGTGTTTTATAAAAATTCAGATTTGAAGCCAATTATCATAGAAGCTGGGGGATTTCATAGAAAAGCCTGGATTTTTATAAAAATTTAGAAAACCTGGAAACACTAGACTCATATCACCAGATGGTGACATGGGCTGAACCTGAGTGGTTGGCCAGCCTTCGCAGGGGCGGTCCCTCTGTCCGCTGCAAACAGTTGTCTGCCTGGCCTCTGAGGTCTTAGAGTTTTGTCCCCTACTCTAAAATCTGGGGGGCATTCACTCCTCCAGTCAAAATGAGACAGTGACCTTAGTCAGTTTCCATAACATTTTCTCCTCTGGGTACTTGTATGGCTCATCTGCCCAGGACACACCCTGTTGTGATAGAGTAACAAAAACCACCCCTGCCTCCTACCACAACAAAATGGTGCCTCAGAGCAGCCCCAGGTGTGCTGGGGATCGAAGGACACCCGCACTGTCTCAGACTGGCCTGACATTAGTCAGGGAAGCTTGGATTCCTTCCAGAATCGGTAAAGCTTCACAGTATCCTCCAGTGGGCTACCAACTTTGCGGAATCAAAAACAGACCAGGGTCCTGAGGCAGCCCTGTCTCCTGTACAACTATGCCATTCAGGAAAGGTCTCATTTGGTCAGAGAACTCTAACAGCCCTGACCCTCACGTACTGTTCTTTGTACACTTAAGGGTCTAATGGGGTGTGTTTATCTGGGGTAAGAAAGGAAAATGACAGAGAAAGTAAGCAAAGGCATTCCCTAGGAAGCAGTTACCATGGGTGTGAATCCAGAGGCAACATGGACACATGTGCAAATGTAATACTTTTTCATCTTTTCAGAGGTCTTTTGAAGTGTCAGAGGGGTGTAATGAGGCACAAACACTTTTTGCTTCTCAAGGAAATTGTATCAATGGATGTGGCCTAAAGAGTAATTTCCCCCTCTTGGAGCCCAGGTGCTATTCTGGCCCCTTGCTATTTAACTTGGCAGGCAGTTTCCTACCTACAGCAACACATCTGTAGACCCCTTCTCTCACATGTTTAACTTACTGTCACCTATTCCAAGTGGCACTGAAATGGTTTGTAAAAGATAGTGTCTTTCCATAACCAAATAACTTGTTTTACAGCAACTGTGCAAGGTCAGGAGAGAAAAGTCAACATCAACGAGCATGTATTATTTTTATAATTAAATAAAACACAGAAAAAACCTATATTTTTAACCTGTCTGGCATATGAAAGTGTGACAAAATGTCTTGCTTTATTGTTCTCTGGGTGGGTTATAGTAAAGGTTTTGTTTGACATCAGATTCTTAGGACATAGCTGATATTCTGAAGGAATTGTTTTCTACCTCTATTATTTATTTGATAAATTCTTACCAACAACAGTCTGAATTTCCTTCATCACTGCCTCTTCAATGTTAGGGTGCTTTGCAATGAAAAATAGCATGAAGAACACAGTGACAGACATGGTGTCTGGTGCTGCGATCAACATTTCTAATATGCACTGGCTCACATTCTCTCTTGTCAGGTCACCACGTTTCTGAATAATTGAAAAAGGAGAAAATTTGGAAAAGTGAATCAAAATTTCACAAAAGGAGGGGAGGTGATGCTCAAGGGTCAAGAACTTCACAAGAATTACATGTTTCTGTAATTGTGAACATTTTTCAAAATCCTCAGCTGAAAGCTGAACTATTAATAACAAATTATCTATGAACTTAGTCTTTGGACCCTACCATTTGCATATTTTGAATTTTGCAGGCACAGAGTCACTTCAGTCTTAAAGTTTTGTCTTAACCAGAATGCCCAATGAATGGCCATTTGAGTTGGACATTATAGAAGACCTGGAGCAGATACTGAAAAGCAGAAATATGCAGCACGATCACAAGAGGAAACCTTTACACACCTACACCCAAACAGTCATACACATTTGTTGTGTGGGAACTATGGTTAGTTCAGGTCAGTACCTCGGCAAAAATCAACTCAGTGGCAAAATCCAAACTGTCTTCCAGTTTGTCTGCTGTGGAAATCCTGTGTCTTTTTTCTTCTATCAGAATCTCAATGGCATCTTTCAAATCCTTGCTGGAAAAAAGAAATGAAAATACAATCTATCTGGACTCAGTTAAGAGGTGTAGAAAAATGGATTCATTTGCCATTTGCTTAAATAAAAATAATCTGCTGTAGTTGAAACATTAGTGCTTATGAATAACTGAATTTATACTTAATATCCTTATACTAAGGATATTAAGTATTCTTACTTAAGTATAAGGATATAATATCCTTATATTAAGGATATTAAGTATCCTTACTTAAGGATAATCCTTACTTAAGTATAAGGATATTAAGTATCAAATATCCTTACATTACATATACATTGCACAAATATCCTTACATTACGTATACATCATACTTTATGCTAAGAAACCAGAGTTTCTAAGTATGGATAGCAAAATCAAGGCTGCACCCTCCAGTTAAGGGTTAAAAACTGGTACAAAAGCCAAGTACAATCATGTTTTCTTATTTTTATTTGGCCAGCACAATGTATAAATGAAAAAAAACAAAACCCAAACCAGTGAGTGTCTTTAGTGGGGGCACACACTTTCCAGTTTGCCACGGGCACCTCCGCTTTCTGTCGTCTGTATCCACCCAGCACACTTTTATTTGCTTGGCCTTCAAGACTATTGGGTTTGAGATTTCTGTTCTACCCGGTGAACTCAAGTAACTGTTTATTAATCTTGATATTTATTCTCACACCTTGCAGTGTCTGCCACATAATAAATACTTAGTAAATATTTTTTGGATGAATGAATGGCTACATTAATTTGTATAGGCATTTTGACAGTGTGGGGGAGTGAAGAGCTCCTTGGACAAAGGGTGAGGTTCTAGTCCAAGTTGTTCTCTTTCTACATAACTTATTTTAACTCTCTGAGCCTTATGTACCTTAAAGCAAAGGGATCAGACTAGATGAATGTTGAGTCCACCTTGAGATCTAAATTCCATTATTCTTCGATTTGCCTTTAAGTGTATGTGTTTGTGGGTAAGTGTTGTTCCCCAGTCTCAGGGAACAACATTCTGTATTACATTAAGTGTAATACAGACACCTACTTACAGTATTCTGTGACCGAGAAGCTTTATACTTGCCAAAATACAAAATAGAAAACAACATTGCTGTATTAAAAAAAGCAAAAATATAAAATTGAATAAATAAGGATGGGAATAGATGTTTGAGAATGCTTTTCATAAGTATATTTTTTTTAAGTATTAGCATGATAAAGACAAATACTGTATGATCTCACTTATATGTGATATCTTAAAAACAAAACAAAACAAACCTGAGTTCATATGTACAGAGAACAGATTGGGGGGTGCCAGGGGTGGGGAATGGACAAATGGATGAAGGTGATCAAAAGGTGTAAATTTTCAGTTATAAAATAATTGAGTCCTGGTGGTGTAATATAGAGCATGGTGACTGTAAATAATAGATAATACTGTATTGCATATTTGAAAGTTGACAAGAGAAAAAAAGGAAAAAGTTGTCAAGAGAGTCAATCCTAAAAGTTCTCATTACAAGAAAAACACTTTTAGCTATAATATCTATGGTGATAGATGTTAACCAGATTTACTGTGGTGATCATTTTGCAATATATACAAATACCAAATCCCTGTGTTGCACACCTGAAACTAATATAATGGAATATGTCAATTATAGCTCAATACAAATATTAGCATTATTGCAAGGGCATAGAGGGGAAGAAATTAAAGGGTTTCTCTAGGTCTTTACTGCTCTATGACATAGGAGATATAAACTAGTACACTAACCATTGACAAATGTTATGTATAGAAAGCATGTTGCTAAGCTATTTCTACAGAAACCTAAGAGAAACCATTACACAGTCTCATGCAGTAAGTTTCTATGGGCCTGCTGGCCAAGACCAAAGATAAACTAATGACCAAGAACCATGACCAAATCTGGCTTCAGTGAAGTGATCAATCCTTTATCTCGTTGATTCTTAAATCAATAATCTCTGGTAGAAATGAAATGTATAAAAATGATTGACATCTACTTAATACTCATTAACCACATGAAAAAATATAAAGCAACATCAAGTTGGTTTCCTCCCTGGAGACTAATACTATAAAATTTCAAAATACAGAAACAGGATAAAGTTGGGTCTTCAAACAAGTTTGGGAACTTTTAGAGATGGAGAATTTAAGATGGTCAAGGACATTGGGGGAAAATATGAACAGAGGGAAAGGGAAAACTAACGTATTTAGTGCCTATAATGGCCCGGGCTCTGTGTTAATTGCCTTCCACATAGGATCTCATCAACCTATATTTCTACTCTGGAAGGCAGGTTCTTTTTACTTTAAATAACTTCCCAAGGTCATTTGGTTATCAAGTGGTAGAGACAGACTACAAACCACACCTGTCTGCTCTAGATCATATGGGCTTTCCACTGGTGATTAGAGTGGGCAGTGTTTAATGGCTGTCTACTTACACTAAAAAAACATTGATTACCTAAGGCCATTGGGTATTTGTCCAGTTTTCAGCTAGACTAGTCTAAGACCAAAGCAAAGTCATTTAATGATGGTTTCTGGATCCCTCAAAGACACAAGATATATCACTAAAAAACAAAATTAAAAAACCCATACATTTTATTGAAGTCCATTATGCTCACTATGAAAAATTCTTTTGAGGCTACAGTCAATTCCTACAAGTTGAATTAAGTTAAATTTACTCAGATGCAATACAATTATAAAATGGATTCTGTGTTTCCATTTTTCTGACATGCAAAGAGAATTTTGACAGACAATAATGACATATTCAGCCAGCCTTTCTGTTCAACTCAAAATACACGGCAATGTTTTAGCTGCAGATATGGAGTGCTCAGACCCTCCAGTTGGCCCCCTTGCTGAGAGGCTGCCTTGGCCGGAGGCTTCCCTACTCTCTGGTTCAGCCACCTTCAGCCAAATTGATGTAGAAAGTGTCACATCAGCAACTTAATCAACATCTCCCTTGTGGGCTCCAGTGAGCACAGAACTTGCCGAAGAGGCCAACAATAGCAAAGACACAATGAAAAAACAATCCAATATCACGGACAAATTTTCCAAACTTGTTACTTACACAGACTTTTCATACTTTTTGTAGAGCCAAGAAATCTTAAAGAAGATGTCTGGTTTGAGAAGGAGAGCTTGCCATGCCTCAAAATAACCCTGAATTTTAACTACGATGGCATTTTCTGGAAAAACAAACAAACAGCAGAGCAATTGAGCAAAAAGAGCCCAAGAAGAGTACTCTGAGCAGAAAAGATACCTACCAGTCTGGGGTTCTGAGGTAGGGGAGGTTCCACCCTCGCTTGGCGTTTTAGCCGCATTATTGCCACTAGACAAATCAACACTAATTTATTCTGCCTGGCATCTAAATTGGCTGAGCTGATCAAAGATTTGCCACTTTCCAACTTTGTGTTAGCCTAGACTCACAATCTCTTGGGCTGAACATCCATGTCTCTCCTGTTTTTTTTTTTCTGGACAGCGGGGAATAAGAGGGACATTAGTTAGTAATTATGGTTGTTGTCACCTCAGTTCTGGCACCTGGGAGGGCAACAAGCCATGCCGCTCTCCTGTTGGGCAGCTGACAGCCATATTTTAACTTCATTTCATGTTGAGTGAGAAGACCCACTAAGTGAATAATTTACTTGTACTATGTGCCTAATTAATACATTTTTGTATTCTCACCTCATAGTGCTTTCTTCATATTTTTCACAGCACTCATCACATAGCTTTCATATTTATATCCAGTTAGAATGTAGAATTCATTTTAGTATCTTCAATGCCTTGTCTTAAGCCTCATGTATAGTCAGCTCTTAATAAGTGTTTTTTAATTAAATTGAAAATTGGAGAAGAGAAAACCCCTGCTTTTTCTGAATTATACAAAAGGGAAAGAAATAAATGTTATTTTCAACTGCTAAATACTAGCCATCATACAAGATGGCTAGTATTGCAAAATACTTTGCAAAATACTTCATTTGATCCTTACAATCTTGCTAGGGGAGTGATAGTATCATCATTTGGCAGATGAAGAAACTGCAATTCATAGAAGTTGAGAAGCTCACTCAACACCATACAGTCAGTGTGGCAGGCAGGCCCTTGGGCTGGAGCCAGTTCTGCCTGATCTCAGGATGATGTCCCTTCCTCTTCATTGTACTGGGTCCCTTAGACAAACAGAGTTTAGCAAGGATCAGGTAAGGAGAAGGGAAATTAAATAACTGTGCATGACTTATGCAGGTTCTTAGCATCATAGTGTGCATCCAAAAGTTAACAGAGGCATTATAATTCCCTTTATGTGATCCTACCTATGAATCAGGGCTAGCAGGGAACCGAGGAGCAGGGACCTATACAATCTGTACCTGCCTAACCTGAGGAAAGATGTGTATAGAACAGGCAAGCTGGGATTGGAGCCCCCGTCTGAAAGGGGATCAGGCAAGAGGGTGTGACTAAAACTCCTCAGTGAATGGAAGCCCCATCCAAATGTCAATCAGTGAGGTTTCTATGGCTCTTGTGAGGAGTAATTAAAGAGCAGGGGAGATGAGGCAAGGAGAACTGAGAAAAGAAAGGGAGGGCTTAGAGCTCGTCTATTTGTTTAAACATGGTGGTGAATCAGGAAGCAGGTGCTAGAGCTCAGCTTGTTTGTTCTGACGTCTGTAATGCTTCCCTCCAAACTGTATGTGGCTTGTGGCCTCACCTCATTTAGACTCACAGGCAGGCATCCTCTCTGCGGAGCCCTTTCCTGACCACCCCTTCAGGAGGGCCCTGTCCACTCCCACTGACTGCCACTTTGTTTACTGTCCCCTTACCCTGCTTTGATTTTTCCTCAAAGCACTTTCTGCCAATATATTATAGGCAAAATAATATTACTTGTTATATATTACAAGTAAATATATATATACACACACACACACATTTTTACTGTCCATATATCCACTGATATGTAAACTCCCTAAAAGCAAGAACTTTGTTTGCCTTGTTCACTGCTCTGTCCTCAGAACCTATAACAGTTCCTGCATAAATAGGCAATCAATAAATGTCTGTTAAAGAAGTGTGTGAATCAATGAACACTGCTAGAAATTAAGTCAGTAACAATTACATGAAGCTAGACAACAGCAAAATGGAATTAATCCCAATGATTAATGTTGATGTTTAGATGGTGGTAGAATTGCATGTATGTGTATTAATTTTCATTTCTATAGTATAGTGAGGAAAGTAGCATCTTAAGTAAGACACCTTGCCAGGGTTGCTTAAAATGCTTGATGGCAGCCCTGTCTGGTGTGGCTCAGTGGATTGAGTGCTGGCCTGTGAACCAAAAGGTCACTGGTTTAATTCCCAGTCAGAGCACATGCCTGGGTTGCAGGCCAGGTCCCCAGCTGGGGGTGTGCGAGAGGCATACACACATTGATGTTTCTCTCCCTCTCTTTCTCCCTCCCTTCTCCTTGCTCTAAAAATAAATAAATAAAAACTTTTAAAAATGCTTAATGGCAGTCTGTATGTAAAGCAGCTTTTTATACTGCTTGGTACATGGTAGACACTAAATTAATGGTAGCTATCATGACTGATTCCTGCAGCAGCAAGTAGCACTGTCATCATCAGACAGTCAAATTTTCACACTGAGAGCTTTGAAGGAGGGGTGTGTATGTAGTGTATTTATATCTGCATATGTATGTATATGTCAGTACATGTGTGCGTATGTATATATCATGCCCCAAAAGAATGGTTGAAGATGGTTAAATATATCAGTTTGTTTGGTGGGAAGCTATATTAATGACCAACCAAACTGATCACATTTATTGAGTTTTGACTGTGGGTAGAATTCTATTTCCTAGAGCAATGAAAAGAGATATAAAAGAAATAGATGGTCCTCTACTTTACAGAAATGTATATCTTATAAGTGAACAAGGCAGACACACTAGGAAAAAAATCTTGGGAAATCTTAGAGATGTTGAAAGAAAAACAATGTAGAAAACAGCAGTATTTTTACTTGAGTCTACTCTCCCTCTCATCCCCTTGTTCAGTAAAGGGCGTAATGTTAAGTCATAAGAACGAAGATTTCAGTACCATCCAAGGGGATCCTCAGGAAGAGCGTGTTAGAGGTGTCCAGTATGATGCGCCGCATGAGGTGCAGCACGTTGAGGCTGCCTGACTCATTTCTGACTTCCTCCAATCTGCCCAGATGCTTTACAACAGATTCAGCACAAACTGTCACCATGCGCACGAGGGTAGGGCCGGACAAAGCTGAAGGGAACACATCAAAGAGTGAGTCATCCTGAACTCTGGGACACACACACATAATCGAGCCCTTTTGGCTTTTTATTTTTGAGAGCTTAATTGTCCACAATTTTTTATTCCATAACTGGGTGGCATTTTCACATTCTTTATACACTTTTCTTATTCTCCTAATTTTCTATAAGAATGTATCACCTTGCCTCTTAGAAATGAATGAATGAGTTTTGTTGTAAACAAACTATTCAAAATTAAACTTTTCTTCATGCTCTGGCAAATCATTTGTGAGACTGCAAGTGGAACATTTAGTGTTGTGGTCACAAATCAGTGTTTTTTTCATATTTATTGTATATATTCTCCTCTAAAGAAGGTTTAGATTTGTTTAGGGTGACACTTATTTTATGTTTCAATAGGTGGCAGGATAGTGCTACAAAACTAGTCAAATTAGACCTTAACTATTTTATCTAAGGTGCTTCCTTTTCAATTGTAGTTTATATGTTTAAAATGCTACTCATAAGTTACCAAAAGTGCCCTTGCCTTTACTGAAGTTTCTCTTCAAACCATTTCCAGATTTATTTTACTCAAACAATGTCATAACAGCTAAGCAATTCCTGGTTTGCTTAGCAGTCTTCCCCACCAGACTGGGGCCTCTCTAAGGGCAGTGACAACCTCCCATGAGCACCGTACTTCAAGTCCACAGTACATAGTAGCCCTCAAAACATATTTGTCAGATGGAGGAATGAATGAATGGATGAGTGAATGAATGAATGAAAGAAAACAAGTAGAGTGAACTGGCTTCTGATCTCACCCTTTTCTCTGCTCCTGACCATCTGAGCAGCTAATGGCTTCTGATGGTAGGTGGTCCATCTTGAAAGGTTCTCTTAAAAGTCCCCCTTTTTCTCTTTGTTCTAAGTTTAAACTTTAGAGTAATCTTTTTTTTATATATTTTTTACTATTCAGACTTGCTGTTAGAGTCCTCCGAATGCAAGGAAAAGTACTGGGGAATTTTGGAGGCATATTCTCTCTCTCAAAAAAAAAAAAGAAAAAACAAACAAATGAAAAAACAAACAAATTAAAAACGCTGCAGAAACCCCTGAAGGAAGACTGCAAATTAAGGAAGAAGGCCTGGTGAGTGGTCTTAGACTCTCAAGATTTTCTACCTATGTGGAAAAAGAAAGGCTGGGTTGGTGTCATACTTCCTGACTGTAGGAAGGACTTGGCAGACATGAGAGGCCAGGATGTTGTTCCCTGGGTGACCATCACATCCACACTGGGACAAATAATTCCTTAATGACTCAACACTTTGCTTTTGAGCATTGGCTTTGAACATCACTGGTGGTTTTCTCCCTGACTGCTGTATGATTTGCCTCTATGTCCAAGAGCTTGAAGCCAAATTTCAAACAAATAAAATGTAATTGCTGATAGATAGTGGTATGATGCAAATATGACTTTAATTTTTGCAGTCTGCTTAAAAGTACTGAGTTTTATCCAGGTTTTTAAAAAATTCAGCAAGTAATCAGTAATTGAGCAAGCAACCATCACTATAGACAATTCTCTTGGCAGTTTCAGGAAACACAGGCTGTGTCTTGGCCCTCCCACTTCATCCCCAAGCATGGGCTTTGCCTGAGTTGAACTTAACTATTTCTCCATAGACACACCCAGTGAGTCAATGCCTTCATTAATATTATGGCTTTAGAAACTAAAACCTATCCCAAACTCTCTGCTATATCAGAAAAACCACCAAGAAGCCCAACCCTAAAGGAAGATTCATAAAGAAATGTGTGGGGCTCTCACTAATTATTAAAAATGTCACAAACAGCAGTGAATTTTCAATAAACAATTAGCCCTCTATTTTTGGCATTTAATTTGGATATAATTTTTTCAATGTTTTCATTAGAAAATCTGGTATTCCATAGATGGGGCTAACCTGAAAAAAGTCACAAAGATTTTTTTATTAACTTACAAGGACTGTGGATTCTACTCTTTGAACTTCTCTCACAGGAATGCCCTCCCCTCCATCCGCCCTGTGTCTCTGCTCTAGCTCTTTTAACTGTTCTCGCTGCTCGCAGTCATGCTGCCTTCCTGTTAATCATTCACTCTGCTACCAGAACAGATTTTCTAACACAAATATGATGTTCATGTCACCCTGCTTAAAATCTTGAAGGGTTTCCTGCAGCTTCTGAAATACACTCAGCTACTTGCCTTAGCACAGGAGTCTTTGGTGGCTGGCCCCACCTTGCTTCCCCTTGGCCTTACACCTTGCATGGATATCTGTAGGCATGTGTCCATTGCAAGGTCCAGGGGCCTACTTACAATTCCCTGGACAGGGCATGCTAATCTATCCTTTTCTGCCTTGGAGTATCCTGTTTTTCCCTCCTGTGGAATGTGTCCTCATCATACTTTCTTAATTCAGGCAGATTTTACCTTCTCTGAAAACTCACCGTAAGCGTACACTCCTCTGAAAACCCTTCCCTGACCTCTCAGTGTGCGTTAGATGACCCAGCGGTCTGCGCTCTGTGCACTCTGCATACCCCTCTACCAGAACGCACCATTGAGGATGGTATCTGCTGAGGTATTACGTGGCCACTCTGCTCCCTCCCCATTATAAATTACTTAAAGGCAGGGCCATATCTTGTTTCTCATTGTGTTCTGGGCACCTAGTTCAATGATGTGAAGACAGTAATTTGTTAAATGGATGAGTTTAGAGATTCTACTAATTCTTGCATGTCAGAATAGAGAATAAAGGTATACAATAGTTTATTTTTCCTAAATACTTATTCACATATTCCTAATGCAACTGGACCAAATGACAAAGTAAAATGAAACTTACATTTCTATAGGATCTTACAATACTATTCCATTTATTCTTCATAATAACTCTAGAATTCAAATTCTATAGTGCGTATTACTTTTTATGGATAAGGAAACTGAAGCTCAGAGAGACTGAGCATGGCTAGTAAAGTGGCAGAGCTGGGAATCAAATCCACAACCTACAACCCTAAACCCTATACTCTTTTCATTAATCTATTCTGCAGTTTTGTCAGGCATAAAAGGATGTATCTGCCCCAATATAAATAGTAGGCAGAATAATAGTCCCCTAAAGTTGTCCAGGCCCTAATCCCTGGAATTTACTAACGTGTTACCTTACATGGAAAGGGGGACTTGGCAAATATGATTAAATTAAGGAGCTTGAGATGGGCAGAATATTGTGGATTATGTGGGTGGACTCATGTAATCACAAGAAGTCCTTAAAAGTGAAGAACCATTCTCAGCTGAGGTCAAAGTCAGAAAGATATGACAGAAGGATGGCTTACAGAGATGTGGTGTAAAAAGGACTCAACCCACTGCTGCTATCTTTGAAGACAGAGGAAGGGGCCACAGACCAAACAATGTGAATGCCCTCTGAGGCTGGAAAATGCAAAGAAATAGATTCTCCCCTGGAGCCTCCAGAAAGAAACACAGCCCAGCTAATGCCTTGGTCTGAGCCCAGTGAGACCCATGTCAGACTTGACATACAGGACTGTAAGATAATGTGTCATATTAAGCCACTAAGTTTGTAGCAATCTGTTACAGCAGCCATAGGAAACTAATGCAACAGGGTCTCAGTAGAGTTGTGCTGAGTCTTGGTAATGAGCAACTCTGCAGAGGCGAACCAGTGCCTAGTGGGAATAGGCATAGCTTTTCCCCTTCTCAGCAGCCACACAGGAGGCATCTAGGTTTGCTACAAGGCTGGCTGGGGAAAGAACATTGACAGTGCACAGTCAGCCCTGACATCTCTCTAGCCCCAGTTTCCCCACTGGCAACATCCCCAAGGCATGGTTATGTTCCTTGATGTTAATGTCAACATCTGGTCATGTATATCCCCCAACAGCTTCATTTCCAGCAGAATATGGTAAACGAAGAACTCACTAGATAAGGAGGCTTGGGATGTGGTCTCTGTTCATTCATCCATTACTCTCTATGTTGGACAACAATCACAACCTCTCTAGGACTGTAAACCTCCGCTATAAAACTCCGAGGCTGGATGAGGTGACTTATACAGTCCTTCCCAATTCTAAAATTCTCTAATTTTACTCACAAATTGCTGTCTGTTAAAACATCTGGGATGTCAGTCAATGGTTCAGCAAACACCTCGTTTGCTATGTTTAAATTAAACATATGGCAGACACACTCAATTGTTTTTTTTTTTTAAATGATCCTAAGTTTAAAGCTCCATGTCTTCTTTACATCCATGAAATTGCTTTGTGAATTAACAAGAAGAACAGAATTTGCGGTGATTAAATGTAGGTTCTGGGGTTGTCTCTTGGGCTAACATTTACTAATGTAGTCATGGACAAGTTAGTTAACCTCTTTATGCCTCAGCTTTCTCATCTGTAAAGTACAGGTGATTAGAGTGTTTTACCACTTGGGGTTGCCGTGGAATTAAAATATCAAGTATTTAGAAAAGTGCCTACTGTATAGTAAATGTATAATGCATGTTAGCTCATACCATTATTTCAAAACTGTGAAGCAGCAGAATTTAAGAATGATTTCCAAATAAAGGGCACATTCATAAACAAGAGAAGAATGTAGCCTGGCATCTGATTACCTTTTGTAAAGAAAGGTCGAACTACTTTCCAGACATCTGTGTTATTGTTAAATATGACGCCATTCTCATGCATGCCAATGCACTGCAGCCCAAGTTTGCTGCCGAATCGGGAGATGTAGTGATTGTGCTTCATTACATGAAACGTACTTGAGGACCTGCAAAGAAAGCAAGCCTTGGCGTTAATTTTTATGGGTCAGGAAAACTCCTGGTGATGATCTTGACTACCATGTATCTCTCTTGGCAAATGCATGTTGATCTCATTGCCATGCATGATTTCTTGTGTTCACATTGAAAAAGCACTACTGTTAGCACGAGAATATCCCTCTCCAGTCCTAACATTTCTATACACTGACTCCCTGTTTGAGCATTAGGAAGATAGAGCACACGCACCCCCCATTTCTTATTTTCCCTTCTTCTCTAACTCCCAAGTCATCAAAATACTACCCAAGTCACCAAAATATTGGGGTCAGAGCGGCAAAGCTGTTAAGAAGCTGAATCCTGTATACCACCAGAGTTCTTAGAGCCTTCAGCCCCCCAGAGGGACTGTCCAGCCCGACTCCAGCCACTGCTGCCCCTGCAGGAGTGAGCCTCAGAATCAGGAGTTGCCAGAATTCTTGAAGTCTTCTTCAGTTTGGAACCAGCAATAAGCCTAGAGTCTCTAATCAGATCTGGCCCTCCAGTGAGGTATCACTCTGGGCTTGAAGGATATTTCCTGGGCACTCCTGGCCTAGGCTTGGCCAGCTGGGCTGGTCAGTCCTGGCAGGCTGTGTGTGGTGGTGATAGTAGCTATCCTGGGGATGTGCGTTCTATCGTGATTCATCAAAGTCTCTAGGGTCACAGAATTCTCACAGGATATAGGACATGGGGAGACATTAGATAGCTCTTGATATAGCAATCCTGGGACCTTACCAATAACCCACGCTTCCTTGAACTTCTCAGCTTCTCCTCCACTATTCCATCTACATCACCACTACCATGCTCAGCTTTTAAAGCTTGGGAAGATCCTTCAGAAAAAGTGGGAAGGAAAAGGCAGCTCCTTCTGTCTCTGTCCTCCCTAACTTTTTCCTTCTCTAGGAGCTGCTTCCCACCTCCACTGCTAATCTAATTTGGGCATGATGAGGCACTGACAGTTTTAAAATTTTATAAAATTGTAGGAGGAGGTAGAAGAGAGTAAGGGGTGCAGATGGTGATGGAAGGAGACTTGATGTGGGGTGGTGAACACACAATACAATATACAGCTGATGTGTTATAGAATTGTACACCTGAAATCTATATAATTTTATTAACCAACATCATCCCCAATAAATTCAACGAAAAGGAAAAAGTTAAAAAATAATAATAAAATAAAATTCTAGCTAAAGAAGTCATAGGGACATACACATGTGAAGAGAATATTATCTTCTTAGAACAGCAATATGGAATTCTTCTGTAGAGAGAGACTCATGAAAAGATGTTTTATTAAGATTGCTTAGCCGTGGCTGGTGTTCCTCAGTGTGCTGAGTGCCAGCCTGAGAACCAAAAGGTCACTGGTTCAATTCCCAGTCAGGGCCATGCCTGGGTTGTGGGCCAGGTCCCCAGATGCGGGCATGAGAGAGGCAGTCAATCAATGTTTCTCTCACACACTGATGTTTCTCTCCCTCTCCCTCCCTTCTCCTCTCTCTAAAACTAAATAAATAAAATCTTAAAAAAAAAAAAAAAAAAGACTGCCTAGTCATTAACCTATGGCACTGGAAAGATAACTGTAATTTCAGCCTTTTTCCTTTTGAATTCAAAATTTCAGAAGGATTGATGTTATCTTCATTTTTGTCATTATTATTTTTTTAATTTTGATGAACTTAATATATTTATTCAAGTTTCTATGTGTTCACTGTAACTTTGGTTCTTTGTCTTCACTTCTCCACTGAAGCATTGTTTCTCAGCTGCAAATTCTCTTACCGTAGGGGTTTCCTGAATGCACAGCCCTCAGCGGCAGTGTGCGGCAGCTGTAGCACATGCAGCCAGTTCTTGTGCAGCCCAGTTCTTACACTGGGCTGCGGTGGCCATCTCAATACCTACTTCTCCCTTTCAAAGTTGATACTTGGTTCCTAAAGGAACGACTTTGCCTTTGTTTTGTTTCGTTAATGCCTGAGAAAAACACATTCTCATAGAAGACTTTGGGCCAAAAGCTCTCTGCTGGCTGAGTGGATTAAGCTGTGTGCTAAGTATTAGCCAAACCCTCACATTTGTGTAATGGATTTCATAGTCCTATTTAAACTTTAAAAGAAAGCCCCTGAAATAATGGCAGTCCCAAGAAAGGAAAACAGAATTATTATATGAATTCTGTATTAAGTAAAATATTCTCTTGATTTGATTATATTCATCAGATAATATTCATCAAATGATCCTGATAATATTCATCAAATGATCCTGAGTTTTCAACAAGTTTCTCCTCTTCCTAGAAACAAAACAAACAAAAAACCCAGATGCTTCTATTTATATTTCAGGGAATTAATTGGTCGACAAACAGCTAAAATTCTGTATAGAAAATCAGGCCATGAAGAAGCCTGAAATTTGTATTAATAGATTTTAGAACTCTTAGCTTTTCTTACTGTCCCCTATCTTATTCCATAATTAAAGCAGGAAATAAGTAACTTGTATATTCTTCACTCACAAATTTGTACCTAAAAACATTCAGTGATCAGAAGACAGTCAGGACACTAGTTTTCTCTCCGACCCCCAGAGGTTTTGTGTACTGCGCTAACCACATTGTCCTGTCCAGGCGTTTTGAGGAATTACTAGTCAATTTAAAAAAGAGAACAAGAAGCCCCAGATTGAAACCCAACTGAGTGTTAATGAAGACCTAACTTTTAAAACCAATGTGTCCTTTAGGGGGCACCAGCATCTCAGTTGTTTTGAGTCAGGAGCTCAGCCTTGGCGAAGGAGAAGCCGCCAAGACTGAAGCGATACAGCAAGCGCAGTCCAGGCAAGCAATTTCAACCAGGTCTTTATCAGAAGCGGTCTGGCTTTATCAAACCGGAGTAAGATGGGAAAGTGAAGAAGAGAGGGCTGGTGAAGAACAAGGAACCCAAGCCCAGAGCTCCGTCATGAGGAGAGAACGGGAGTCCCCAAGCTCGGAAGAGACAGTGGGTAACATTAGCTGTCTGGTAACTGGTGGCATTGTTCTCCTTTAAACATAACTAAAGTAAAATAAAAAGAAAAAGTAGAAAATAAAAGAAAAAAATCAAAGAATAAACATAACTAAAGTCAAAAGATACCCCCAAAGATAGAAAACCTATTATCTATTCAAAATGGATAGGAGCCAGGAAGTAAGTTCTTAAGTGGTAAGGAGGAAGCCACCCCCCTGCCCTGCGCACCCCCTCCCTCTGCCATTCTGAGTTTAAAGGACTTACATAGCTGTGGCCAATTTCAAGAGTGATGAGTACTAGAAATATGGAGAAGACAATTAATGGAATAATTGCTCCCCAACATTTAGAAATGCTTGCCTTGTTTGGACCTGTTCTGTGCCTGAGGTTTATGTTCCATCGATCCTGTCCCCTTTTTACTGTCATTGCCCTTCTAATACCCTCACTTACCAAGCTTAAAAACTGGGGTCATTGAAAGGGAAAAAATATCTTTTTGAAACAGAGATCTGAGTGTAACCACACCAGCCAAATGATCAAATTTAGTATCATTAATACTAAATTTGGGACAGCCTTTCCTTGTCTCTTGATGTGAAGCAGTATGAAGTGCCTGTACTTCTAAGGAAGTATTATTACAAACATGTTTAACCTGAATCTAATTAAGCCTTAGACTAAGTTTCTGTTTATAAGAAATACAGGGAACAGAGAAGGATGTTAAATGACACCATAATGAAATAACATGAGAAATTCAGAATGTGGAGCATCCTACGAGACAACTGACCTGGTCTCCTCGTAAGGTCATTGCTGTGGCAGGGGGTGAGGAGGGAATGGGAGGACTGCTCTTTTAACTTCCCTGTTCATTTGAACATTTTCTCAATAGGATGTTTAAAAAACTAAGTTATTGTCTATCATTAAAATCACTCCCTTCCATGCATCCTTATCTCCCTTGACCCTTTCCTTACTTTGTCATAGTTGCCTAGTTACCTCAACCCTGGCTAAATCCAATTCTTAGCTTACTCTGTACTTATACCTGGAAGCTGAATGGTGCTGGGAACACGATCCCCCCCCACCTCCTCCCCCACCTCAGACACCCACCGGCTGCTGCCAGGTCTCAGTTAAATTTAAGTGGGCCCTTAGTGCAGCAGGCAATTCTATTGCATTTCTCCAGTCCACTCACTCACTCACTCACTCTTCTAGATGACTTATATCCTGCCTCCTCTCTCTTCAAATGTTCCACTTCCTCCCTGCTCAGTCTCAGCTAAAGACTTTATTTCCACTTACTAAGAAAACAGAAGCAACTAAAATCTCTGCAAGCTCCACCCACCAGGATCTGTGCTCGTACATTCAATCTTCCCTTCTGTTTCTCTGAAATTCCTACTTTATGGAAAACTGCTTGGAAAAGTTATTTAAACCTGATGCCTCCAATTCTTCTCCTCCATTCTCTAATCCAGTCAGACTTTTGCCTCCACCACTCCCTCTCCCCACCATGGTTATGTCAAGGTCACCCATGACCTCCCTATTGCTATAAATGCGACATTCCAATCTCTGTATTTACCTGGCACGATTGACAATTCCTTCTCCCTGATGTGTATTTGTTATCTGGCTTTGAGATCGCCATGCTCTCTCCTGGTTCACCTGTCTCTAGCTAGCTTCCTTTGCTAGTCTCTGACTATGTTAGAGGGTCTTGTGGACCTCAAGAAGAAATATATCTGCCAAGAAGGACTCCTTGTGGTTAACTGGGCCCAAATTCATAATCAGAATCTAGCAGCCATTGTTTATATGTTAACTGCATGTCAGGGAAAAGCCACAGACTGAGCTGCCAAGCCCTCTGCACTGCACCCCTGCTCACTGAGCAATCTGGTTTGCCTGGGGCTCTCCCAGTTTTATTTAGTATTAAAAGTTTCACATCCTGGGAAACCCATAGTCCCAGGCAAACAGATGGTTGGTCAGCCTCCTGATACACTATACATTTTTCTTATTTTTAGTATATCAACGATATGACAATATATTTTTCTATGACTATAGGGAGTTTTTGGCTGATTTGTTCATGATACCAAGTGTACATAGAAGTTCTCAATAAGTATTTATTTAATACATAAATATTATGTATTAAAGTGGAGAGCCAATAATGATTATAAGTTAAGTGGAGAGCCAATAATGATTATAAGTTAGGATCATCCAGTACTTAGTATATGGTAAATTCCCAATGTGTTTAAAGAATAAATAAAAAAGAAAACTGTACTTGAACAACAATTTTAAAAAGAAATGAAAAAATAAAGAATAAAGAAATAAATTCCTTATAAATTTATACATATTAAAACATGTACTACTATAACCCTAATTGGTATGCTAATTGCTAACATATGTGCAAATGTGACCCTAATTATTATGTCAATTGCTTATTCTGCTTTATGGATGCTAGCCATGTTCTTTTTTTTTGTATTCATGGTGAAAAATAATACATATATGCCACATAGTATCATGCACAACTTTTGTAGACCCTCATTAATTTAGCATGTACCTGCTCTGGGAATTGTGCATGCTTTATCTAATGATGATTAGATGGGCCTTCCCCCAAAGCCCAGAGATGCTCAGGCCACATCCCAGCAGCTCTCGTGCTTGCCCTTCTCCACTGCCCACCCCAACCCCACCTCCTTCTCTGAAGTTCTGCATCCCTCACCACTTCAGGACTAAATTGGTTAGAAAAGTTGGGCCATAATCTCTACGCAGTTATAATGATTACAGATCTCAAACTCTGCAAAAGAACTGTGGCTGGTGTGGCTTAGTGGATTGAGTGCCGGCCTGCGAACTGAAAGGTCACTGGTTTGACACCCAGTCAGGGCACATGCCTGGGTTGCAGGCCAGGTCCCCAGTTGGGGGCGTGCGAGAGGCAACCAATCGATGTATCTCCCATACATTGATGTTTCTCTCCCTCTCTTTCTCCCTCCCTTGCCTTCTCTCTAAAAAATAAATAAATAAAACCTTAAAAAAACAAAAGAAAAAAGATCTGGCAAACTGTTCAAAGAAAAATAGAAAGCTTTCTGAGGCCCAATGGGGTCTTTTTAAGAGGTACAGGTAGTTCTGGAAGGGACCTGAAGAACAGGCAAGGAAAGGAGATAAGGACAAACATGTCCTATTCCTGCAGGGGGGCTCAGCCCTTAACAAAATTGAGTGGCTCAGAGGCAATTAAAAAGAACACAAAGACTCCAACCGGTGAAAAGCCTATGAGAACAAGACAGTGAAAGAACTGGGAGAGCTGGGGGAAGGGCAGGATGGGTTGTGACCACTTCTCCAGCGTGAATCAGCTCCTGACTTGGGCAGGTTGCTAAGGTGACTTTCCTAAGTAAGAGAGCAGGGTGGTGGGATGCCACCCACCCCTCACTGTATTGAGGGTCCTACTTCAGGAACTGGCTTTAGGTTTCCAGGGAATTTATCTGGTGGTTTAAGCATCTAGAATATAAGAGTGATTTCTCTTCTGGCCCCCTGGTCCTTCCTCACATATATCATTCTTCACTTCAGGTCTCGTCTTAACAATACCACCACCTGAGCTAGACCTAAGGGTAACACAGTGAGACAAAACCCCACTCCAACTCCATTTAGCTGTTTCCTTTAGACCAGGGAAAGGCCTCTCTGTTCTGGAAGCTTCTTACCTTCTCTCCTCTCTCAAGCACCTCAGCACATCGGAATCACCTGGAGAGCTCTGCACTTCACCTGTCCACTGGGAGAAATAGGTGACAAGGAGGGCAGACACTGCCTCAAGGGCTGGAAGGCCACTTGCTGTACTGGGGGATTTGAGAGCAGGAGCCAATGTTCCAATCCTTCAAGCCCAAATGTCATCAGTCCCAGGACACTTTGGAGATGGCAGTCAGTTGCAAAAGTGAGTCAAGTATTGATTGTTAAAATGAGAACATAAGAAATTCACTTACATTTGGCTGACCAGAGTTCAGTAGCCCAAGAGAACTGAAATCCAAGAGTAATCAAGGTCCAGCCATGGCAGCATAGTTCTCAAACTTGAGTGTGCCTCAAAAATCACCTGGAGGGCTTGTGAAAACACATCAGTGGGCCCCACTCCCAGACTTTCTTATTTGGTGGGGCAGGGTGGGACCCAAGAACGTGCATTTCTAATAAGCTCCCAGGTATGTTGATGCACTGGTGGAGCAACCACATTTCGAGAAACATTGCATTAGAGAGGTTTCACAATAAACCTAATGAAATGACATTTCCACCTGAAGCTGTTTATACTTACTTTATAAATGTGGTCTGCTTCAAAAGTGCAACAATAGCAAACTTAAGAAATAGAAAAAACCCCGGGCAAAACCTGAGATGTTAGATTGGTTCAAAATAACATTACGGGATAGTTCAAAATATTTGGAAGGATAACACATTTTTCTCTATCACTTCCTTCTTTCACATATTTGGTTCAAAGAATTGGGCTTTGAGGATACCATGGTATTTTATGAAATGATTAATGTAATCTTAGCCTGAAAAAAATCAAGGTAGTTCCCAGAAATACTTTACTTCTGGGTGATAGACAATCAGAAAAACCCTAGTCAGCCTTAGTTTTTGAGGGAAGCCCCATTAGGGATTCTAAATATAAAAATTCACTAATGAGACAGTGTTGGTAGATAGTTTTGCTTAAAATCTAGTAAAGGTAGCTGAAAGTCTAGTCAAATATGCTCTTTCTGAAATTCTCCATTTTCTATGATTACTAAATAAGAAAACTAGAATTTCACAAAGCTAGTTCTGTATAATCAATGCCTATTTGCTTAATCCTCCAGTGAATTCATCCTGCTAAAAATTATGATTTCTTTTAATAGACAAGACTGTCTATTAAAAGAAATCCTGCTTTATTTGGGATCACTCAGCTAGGACACTGGCATGCAGTCACGAATAGGATAGCATCATGTGGATGGCTTCTCATTCTACTGTCTACCCTTCAACAGGTGCCCAGCAGCCTGGCACTAGAAACACATTAGCAAACTGGTACAGTCAGGTTTTTGTTTCAGGCATGTGTTTGTTTGTTTGTTTGTTTGTTTAGAAAGGGGAAGGGAAGGAGAAAAACATCAATGTGAGAAACATTGATCAGTTCCTCTTGTATGAGGGGAATAAACCCTCAACCCAAGCATGTGCCCTGACTGGGAATTGAACTGGCAACCTTTTGCTTTGTGGGATGACACCACTTGTAGGGATAAGTACAAAGTCTTAAGAAAGCAGAAAAGATAATGTCACTCTCTAAAGTGTGTTTTTTTCAAAACCAAACCATCTGGATTCTGTACATCCTTTAGATAAATTTTGAAGAATACTTACCCAGCTTTCCTGGAGTTCTTTATCTATGAACCTCTTTCTTCAGGCAAAGCCCACTTTTCCACTTGTTTACAGTGTTAGGTTGCTACCTAGGAATGCCCCACTTTCACTGAAGGAGTACAAACGTAGCCTTATGAACAAAGATGCCAAGATGTCAAAGTAAGTTTGTTTATTTGTTTGTTTTTGAATAGGAAAAAAACTAGCTTTTTCTTTAATGATTGAGCTCTGACTATTAACAGACTTACTTGCTGATAATAAGTGTTTCCTCTCCAGAAATCCAGACTCTCATGAAGTCTCCATACATCTTGTTGTAGTAGTTGCAAGCACTGCCAATCCCCATCCATAGGAACCTGAAGTGGGAAATGAGGGGCCCTATTCCCATACAGTAGCCAGGACCTAGGAAAAGCATCAAATCACAATCAGTATTCTGGTGACACCAAAAAGAGCAACTGTTTTCTGTCACTGCTGTTCTTGTTCTTTTATACCTAAGTATTCTTTCACATCTTCTGAAGTATATCTCTGAATAACTGTAATTTTTTAAAAAATAAACCAATAAGCTTAACTAGAAACTCTTTACCCCTCCATGAATAAAATCTAATTCATTGTCCAGACCATACTAGTTCCGTTTGATCTCAGTCATTTCAGTCTGAATGAACAAGGGTATGTGTCCAATATTTTCTTGCCATGTTAAATGGTGTAAATGAGTTTCAAATACAAGTCAATCAGTCTGTCTAGTTACAAGCATAGAAACCAGGAAAAGTGACAAGTTGACAAATCTGTTTGGCTGCCTACTTTTGCCTGAAAACTTTTGGTTTAAATCCCCCAGTTGACCTAATGGGTAGGTTAGAATTAAGTTGTAGTTTTAGTGTTATCTTTTTAACTGAGAGAACCTTGGTCTGCAAAGATAATGTACAAAGTACATCCTTCCCCTCCCCCCCAAAAGGCCTTAGTATAAGAGAAGAATCTTAAGCTAAATCTCATTAGGCAAAATAAAGCTAAGACTTGAATTAGACAACCAGTGTTTAGACCAGAGTTTCAGTCCAGTGACATTTGTGGTTTTGCCCAGACACAGCTGTCCTTGCTCGCAGACACACAAAGTTTTAAAGATACAACTCCAGCGAACAACTAGGGAGTCTGACTTTGTTTATATAAGCGACCAAATATGGTAGCTTGCTTTTACCAGTGATGGTGAAAAGTTAGACAAAAGCTTTTTAGAGTGGTTTTAGGAGTTTATTTGTGAAGTAGTAGCTTTTCTAAATCTTTGTCCCTTCAGTCCATTCTGTCAGTGAAATAGTTATAAAGCCAAAACATGCACAACTGTGTGAGGCAGTGCTCTCGCTTTATGGGCAAGAGTTATGTAGTAATTATCTAGATAATCTAAGCTTTTTCTTGAATCGGATGAATTAGATGTTTAGTTCCAAATTCAGCAAAGTTTAGTTTAACTATGTAATAGCTGCATTAATGTGGACAAGACTGTTAGCTTTTTTCTTTAATGTAAAGGACTTTGTTTATATCTATAGAATGAAAACATTTTCAAAGTGTTCTTAATCTTATGATTGTTCTAATAACACTATAAGTAGATGACTAACTTTATAGAAAATCGTTTCATTAAGTTCTTAAAAAGATTTAAATATGGAGATCTGATTAAATGGATACCTGTTTTCACGCTTGTCCCCCTAGACTGACATCCTCACTCAAGGGTCCAAGGGAGTTCTACCACCACCTTCAGCATAAACATCTGGGGGGACTTGTTTAAAATGCACCCACCTCACCTCCGTTATTCATGGACCCTGATCTGGGAGCCCACTGAGGAAGAAGAAATCCAGTAACAAAGGATTTCAAGTTAAAGACCATGGAAGAATCTTCCCTCAGACCCCATCAGGGAGTAGAGAACAAAATTAACTAAACTTTCTGATAAATTGGGCATTGAAGTAACCTAAAATACCAGGCTGAACCAGGTAGAGAGGCAGGCAGTTCTCTGACAGTCAGACACGGGGCACCCCGCAGCAGCCCCACACCCCCACTCTAAATCGCTCTGCAACGGGGCGCCCGCACTCGGAAGTGTGTAATGACTGTGCTCCTGAAACCCAGCCTTACCGTATATCCTACGGGACTGCGGACAGATGCCTGCCATGAGGAATTTTCACTGAATGCTAAAGAACTAGTCGATATTTCTTATTCATTCTGGATTAATCTGATAGTGGTAGAGTGGTGGGGGTTTCTATTGAATTTATCTGGGTAATTATATTATACTCTACTTTTGATAGACCCACAGATCTTGTTGAAGATTCTATCAGGGTGTGATGTTCCAAGGGAATTGTACTGACCCCCCATTCTTTTTCCCCTACCCAGGTCTCATCCAGTCACCCCCACTCCAAGTATAAAAGAAAATGAAGAGTGGGATAAAGAGAAACCAGGGGGAAGGCATGCATGAGGCAAAGTGGGGAGAGGAGAGAAATGCGTGGGGAAGGCATTCCAGAGACTTTTTCAAGAATTTGAATCCAACAACCAAACAAAAAACATCGGGAATTTTACCTTGCTCCTTCCCATCTCAAATTTACCTTAAAAGGTTTGTGCTAAGTCTACTTTACCAAAGCTAAGCACAGAGTAGAAGGGATTATCTAAGATATTTTTAAAATACTATCATTTAAAATGTGCAGATTATTAGTATAAAAATTTTCACCTGAGTCTTCATTTGCTATTGTTGCCATGGGCTTCAGCCATCTCCCCAGGTTTACTCTGTGTCTGTTTACAAAGTTTTCTTTACCTTCATAAACTGACAGCCCAGGTAAACAATCTCCTCAGATACAAAATGCGATGATGACCCACCTGGGATTGAGGAGCTGTCCTCATAGCTCCAAACCAAAAGAAGGAGCACTGTGAGCAGCAGGATTGGCATGGTAGCAACAGGCACGGCATCGGGCACCATGCTGGTGATGTTGTAGTGCATTGGGTTCAGCATTTCCAGAACCATATTGTGCTCCGCAGGCTAAAGACCTGTGGAAATCAAAGAGGCTGAAAAATTAGAGAATCCTCCAAAATGTACATCTAGGAGTCCTGTGGCTTCAGAGGATGCTGTATTGTAGAGAGCTGTCCTTCCTTTTGTAATGTGATTGGACACTCAGACAAGATGAATTTGACCCATGTGGACAAGTCAAAACAAACTTGTGATGGGCAACATTTTCTGACCTCTGACTCATTTCTGACCCTAAACGAGTCTCAGGTTCATTTAGACGCTTGGTCTGATAGAACCTTATCATTTTGCCCTTGAGCGGGTAGAGTGACTAAATTTCCAGTTGAAGCCAAATTTATTACAAAATACAAGAAAATGAAGCTTATTCCAGAGATGGAATCATCTTGTGACTTCATCAGCAGATTTTGTTTAGGCAGTCTTTTTCCCTTGCAGCCAAATCAATTTTTAAAAAGAAATCCCCAACACCCCTCCTTATTCAAAGTTACTTTTCCCAAAGAATATGCTTCTTGGTCATAGTGAGGCATTTTCAGAGCCCCCCACCCCCCATTAGATTGTCTATTGGATTCATTGTGACTCACTCAGGAGAAGTGAGGCTTAAGATCTCTTGCATCACAGGCTGGTTTCAGCAGTGCTCATGGGGGCCAGTGTCAGTGGGGATGGAGGCAGTCGTAGGGGACAACGGTGCAAAGCCTTGTAGGCACGATAAAGGTATTAGAATTTTCCCTAAGAGAAATGAGAAGCCACTGAAGGGCTTTAAGCAAGGGGTCAACAAACAAATAACCCATGCCTACTGTTTCCTTTCCTTTCTAACCATTTCTTCTTAACTCCTGCCATTTGCTTTAGCTACAGTCGCGATTCTAGGCTCTCAGAGGTTACATAGGACCTCCCTGCTGCCCAGCCACAGCTTTTCACCTTCATCTTTGTTCTTCCCGATCTTACCCTGTGACATTAGGCCGATATGGCCATTCTTCCTTCTTGAATCTTTTTGTCTATGGTTGCTGTGAAAGGTTTTGCCTTTTCTCCCACTGTTCCTTCTTATTCCTCTGCACCTGTTCTGAGTTCCCTGCAGTCCCCAGACTGAGTGTTTTGCTGCCATGCTCCTTACTTCTTTTGAGAACTCATTAGTTTTCCTGACTCTAGCTCTCACACTATTTGGGTCTCCTTACCCCCACTTCCCCTGTTTCCTTCTTGGGCTTGTTCTCATTCTCTCTCTCCCCCCCCCCCCAACATACAAGCAAAAGTTTATTTAGAAAGCCACAGAGGTAGAAGAAGTGAGCAATGGAAGAATTGATCCAGCTGAGCTGCATGGACTCAAGAAACAAGTTACAGAGTCAAAAGAAGTACCCTTGGAGCTTAGGAAATAACCAGAGAGAACGCACCTGGGGGATGGAGAAGGGTAAAGGCTTGGGTATGAGAGAGAGAGAGAGAGCGAGAGCGCAAACTTTTATTTTTGTTCTCTCTCTTTAGCTCTGTATCTGAAGCCCCAAATGTGTAGTGAACATCACCACTCAGATGTCTCACCATCACTCCACACTTATGTCTAAAACCAAATTCAGCTTCCTCCTAATATCCATCTCCCACTTCAACCTTTTTATGCATCAGTTTCCTAGTTGTTCAACTTCAAAATCTTGTTTTTTACTTAACCCTTACTATCCTAACCCATATCCCGCATCCCAGCCTAAACATGTCCAGTCACAAAGTTCTAAGGATATTCCCTAAAAAGGTCTTGTCCTTGACTCAAGGTACTTTCCTGAACTTCCTTCACTCCTGGTGCACATCTCAACTTTTACAGACCTTAACTCTCCCCTCTGCTCTGTTTATGATTGCAGCATATTCTCAGTGGTCAGTTGAGGGCAAATCCAGACTCCTGGGTAAGATGTCTGTGGTTCAGTCAGGAATCAGAGTTTGGGTGTGGAGAACCAAGAAATATGGCTAGTTGAGGATGAATTTGGAAATCTTATAGTCAACTCGAAGCAAGAGAGGATTTTAGCAGGGAACTGACTTGATAAAAACTGAGTTGAGAAATTATCTGTCCGGGGTATGCAGGATGAACTGAAAGGGAAGGCCTGAAAGGAAGGGAGGGGCTCAGGGAGGCTACAATGGGGAGTGGGACTCTTGCCAAAAATTACTTTGAACTCTCTAATCCAATTGTTTTCAAAAAGCCTTTGTGAAAAATCCATTGGGGATTCTTAGTGGACCCTCAGTCCACTCTGAGAAGTCCCAAGATCTGAGGCCCCCAAGGGCTACACAGGTGATACGAGTGAGGTGAACAGACTTGTAATGTGTTGTGGAGCATCGCCCTCCTGTCAAAGTATCTGGCATAATGCCACACAGAACATCTCTCATGGGCCCAACCTAGTCCCCAGCCCATTTGCAGCCTTTACTTAGTATCTGAATCACTTGCCACAATGCAAAGCAGTGCACACTTGGACCTAGTTGGGTCCTTTCTGCGACTGCCTTGGCCTAGTTATGCTTTGGGGCCGGGCCAGAAGCTACCTCTGAGTGACGTTGTAAGATTAGGCTTACACACCATTTTATCTGAAGAGATGTTGTCAGGAAAATAAAATCATTTATATTTATCCTTTGGAGTTGAATGTATCTTTGTACATTTCTCCAAATCCCTTATAGTATAAATAGGGCATTAAATTTTTTATTGAATTTATTGGGGTGACATTGGTTAATAAAATTATATAGTTTTCAGGTGTACAATTCTATAATACATCACCTGTATGTTGTATTGTGTGTTCACCACAGGTCATTAATTCTTAAAAGTCATCTCCTTCTGTTTCCTCTCCTCAAAAGTGAGTTCCCTAAAGTTGGAGATATGTGTCTGTCTTCTTCACACCTGTACCTCACTCCTAGAACAGCAGCTGGACCTTTGTACATGGTCACTACAAACTTGTTGCCTGAGTTTGCACTCTTTCCACCTTTGTCCAGATTTTACTACCTATTACAACGTCCCTATTGTATGAATTCTTCTCATGTCCCCCTAACTCAGCTGGTTCTGCCTATGGGTCTCCTGGGAGAGGTCTGTATCTTCCTTCCCTGAGCCTTCTCTTACCTGATATAAATAGCCCACTATACTCTCTGTTCAATATGGGACATTCTTGTTTTTGACTGCCAACTCATTCTATAATTCAGGGTCTTGGCAAGTTTCACTAAATATTTACCAAAGACTCTGATTGTGCAAGGTGATATATTCAGATATGAGAGGCATGCTCTGGTCAGGTGGTTCAGTTGGTTGGAGTATCGTCCCATACACCGAAAGGTTGTGGGTTCGATTCCCAGTTGGGGCATGTACAGGAGGCAACCAATCAGTGTTTCTTACATCAATGTTTCTTTCTCTCTCTCTCTCTCTCTCCCTCCCTCCTTTCCTCTCTTTTTAAAAAATCAATGAACATATCCTCAGGTGAGGAATAAAAAAGAGAGAGAGAGAGAGAGAGGCATAAGTCCCAAGGAAAGAAGCTTCTACACCAAGGAAACACAAGTTAAAAGACACTTTAAGATATTCTAGTAATATAATTCTCTCCATTGGAAAACAGATCAACAGCATGAAGTCCAGGGAAGTAAGGTCAAGGTCATTTAAAAGTGGGAAAGGTTTACCCATGTGCACATTCTGTGATCTGATTTCTGTGCCCTGGCACTGGGGTCATGGCCCTGGAGATTCCAATCATTTTCCCACAAAGCTTCCAAGTGAGTCACTGGAAATGTCTTGTTCTGAAGCAGGAGAGACATAATAGGAACCAAAAAGGGAAACCCAGAGAGATCAACGTTGTGTGGTTGGTGTGGACCTCCCTACAGGGCACCAACCACTAGGAGACCTCAGCCCCTAGCATACCAACCATGCAAGGAAGACTACTGACCGTGCGGAAAAGGCAAGTTACCCTCTCAGGGAAGTGTACCAGTGGCCCAAACCCATATTTCACCTGAGCAGGCAGACCCGGAATCCTTGGGCACCAGGCACCACCGGAGCTTTTGTACTCATCTTTGGGGTCCCATGACTTCAGTGCATTTTTGTGGAAACTCCTTTCTTTGCAGTAACTTACTGACCAACCCCCAGAAGGCCTTGCTGCCCTCATATTTCAGCTTTCATTTTTTGCTCCTTTGAGGGTGACTTCATGTCCCTCTGATTCCTAAATCCATTGTTTTCCCAATGGTATCTGATATCCTCTTGTAAGGGAGTGTGTTTTAAAGTATAGTCAGCAGTGAACAGCTGAAAGCCTTCTACACCTTGATCACTAAAGGCCTTTCAGGCCATAAGCCAAGGGGTGGGGTGCAGGGGATTGTGGGATCAGAGATCTACCATGGGGCCCTCAGATCCTGTTGTGAAGGGGCTGCCGGACACCCATCCGTTTTCTCACTGGCTGGCTGAGCCTGTCTTGTGGAGGAGGCAGAAGGGGCAAGGCTGGACATTGTTCCTGCAGCAACAGTCACTTTTTCTCAGAACTTTGCCACCCCCTGACTTTCAATTCAGTTTTGTAAAACCTAACATGCCTTACAGTAAAGGAGATAAAGTAGAAGGATTTTTCAGTCCAATTTCAGCTTTTAACCTGAGGGAAAAGGCAGAAGTAACAATATCACTTCCGAGGATTTGAGGCCTGGAATCCTGAGTTCATGCCTCAGCTCTGTGGCTAACCAGCCCTGTGACCTCACTCACTTCCCAGGCCTCCCTGAGCCCTGGCTGAGATAGTGCATTCTCTCTACATCAAAGGACACTGAGGTTTGGGTTAAAGTGAAAGCTTCAGAGTTGTGCACCAGTGGTGTTGGGGTCGTTGCCCAGGCTTTAAGGTCTCTGTGGTACATGGAGCTGTGTGACTCTGACTCTGGAGCAACAAAGACAAGTCCCCAAGTGGGGCTGCTTAGGGTAGTCCTGATGACACCAGGCATGGAAGCCACTGAACCTCTTTCTCGTGACAAGATCCAAAGTCACTCCCGAGCCTTGGTATCCAAGATTTGTCATTCTGAGATCCCAAGAGGCCTTGTTTCGGCTCACTTTCCTCTTGTAAGGGCTGTAAAAAGCCAGTCCTGGAGGGAACACACCTAGCTGCCTCAGCAATGGAATGTCTTTCATCAGTAACCACAGCATAAATTCCTCCAAGGTCCTCTCACATCTTGTTTATCTCTAGGGCTCCTATGGAGGCTCCTACAAGGACCTTGAACATCTAAGTGCTCAGTAAATGTTGGCAAGCGGACGAAGTAAGCAGGTTAAGTTTTTCAGGGCTGAGGTCATCCATGAATGATGCATTCACTTAATCCCAGAAAAATATTTTCTTATTTTATCTGAATTCCAGCATTCAGCAATGCAGTGGCCCCTAGCCACCACCCAAACAGTCAGATAACAGCAGCATTACTGGCCTTTCCTTATGAATTTATCTGTTGTTTAATGAACAAGCTGTGAGGCCACACAGATGGCCTCGAGTAAGGCCAGTCTCTGGCAAGGGAGCCACTGACTGACCCCACTTGCTGGGGTTACTTAACCTCTCTGGACCCCCTTTCTTTATCTATAAAACAAGGGGGTTGGGCCATATGACCTCTTCTAGCTCTGAGTCTGATATCCAACATTCTTGTCCTTTATCATATCTTCTCCTCCAGGCCCTCCCCAGTACCTTTGCCCTTCTTCATCTTCTTCCATTGTCTCCTTCTGCACCATTGCCTTAGGCCACCCAGTGGTGCCTATAGGCCCAGGTCCCAGAGCCACACTGGGATGTCAGGGAAGTGGGGCGTCAAAGGCCAGGAGCTCTTTTCATTCTCTTAGTGCCTCAGACCCACTCTGAGAATCTAATGAAAGCTGTGGAACAGTGCCCTGGAGATACACACTCAGAAATCAATGAGTAATGCTTTGAATACAATTATGGGTTCTGGGTCCCCAGAGATCCATCCACAGACTTCAGATGAACAACTCTTGGGTTCAGTTTTTTTCTTCATCCTCCATCTCAGGTTCCCAAAGCCCCAGAAGCTCTTTCTAGATCAAAACCACCTTCGCTGACCCATAGAGTGTGGTGTCCAGGTTATAACTGAATGAAATTTTCTTTGGGCATTTTACATTTCACAGGGACCCTGAATACAGGTGAAGGTTTGTGATAAGGTGATAGATATACAGCCAATGGAACCAGTGAAAAAGATTTAAGGGGAGAGAGTAAGGGGCATGCCTGATACCCTGAAGTCCCATCTGTGGCCTGCCTCACAGTGACACTCTTCAAGGCCACATGTTAGCCCTCAGTGGACATGAAGGCTCACAGGATCTCTGGGCTTCTGCCGTGGAGGGTCCCACCTCACTGGGAACACATGTGTGAGGACACCACTGTGTTCACTCCAAAAATGTGCTATCTTCAGGGTCCTAGCCACAGGTACGGCTTTAGAAATACAGCAACGAACAAAATGAGGTCCTTGCGCTCAAGGAGTTAATTTGGGCAAGACAGAGCCACCCATGTTACTCTTAATATAAGTCAAATTACAAGTGTTCAATCAGAGGCATAAATAACTATGGGGAGAGAGGAGAAAATCTTTATCCTGGGAAAGCTGGGCATGACTTAACTGAGACAGGCCAGTACGCCAGGACAAGTGGAAGAGGGAGATTGAGGCAGTTCAACAGCAAAGCAGTTTACAGACCCCCTGTCTTCCCTAACCAACCACACTTAAGAGTAAATGGTTTATACTTCTGTTCCCTAACCAGAGGGCAAATAGCTTAAATCACCCTACTCAGGGAGATAGATAGTAGAAATCCAATTAGTGCCATTTGTGCCAACCACACTCAAAGACAGATGAAGTTAAGGGAATAAATCTCTTTTTGGTGCATCAGCATAAAGCTGAACATTCTATTGAGATCCTCCCCTAAAACCTCTCCTAAAACTCCTAGCCTTTAAAACCCTCAAAACAAAGGACACCCATGCCTTTCTTCCCTCTCAGGCCTGTACCTCCTAAACTCTAAGGGTCCCCAACCTTACAGTTTAGTCCTGCAGCCAGGGAAGCAGTGGGCATGCAGCTCATTTCCGGCTAACCCTTGATCCTGTCTCCAAGGCTCCTTTCCTCTGACTCTCCAGTGAGCTAACAGCAGCCCCACAGTGGCTCACTTCTTTCCTATGACATTTCTAGAGAGCCAAAGCAGCCCTGCTTAAGCTCTCTCCTGTTACTTCTATCCTAAACCCTTCCTTGTTTCACTGTCCCCAGCTTTAATAAACGTACTCTCAAAATCAGCTGGACTCGTGCTGTGAAAGCAAAGTCAAGAACCCACACACGCTGGCAGGCCAGCCTGAGGCAGACCCTCTCTGGCCAGCTTCCTGGCTGGTAACATTATGAGCAAGCCTTGAAGGAGAAGCATTGTTTTACAATGTATCAAGTTAAGGCATTGCAAGCTGAGAGAATGAAGAAAGAACTGAAGGGAAAGAAACTCAAAGAGCTTCTGCATCCCTCTCTGTGCCATTTGCTTTCCTGGGTTCGCATGGACCCGCACCACTATGTGCATTCTTTGCTACAGCTCTACCTCAGTTTCTTCCTCAGAAAATGGGGGAACTTAATATATTTCTTGACTTGATAACTGTGATTAGGAAATGAGATAAAGCATATTGGCGTCTTATCAGAGTATCCAGCACATAGATGAGTTCAATAAAAGTTGTTATAGTTATTAGTCTTCAGTCTCCAACAAGAGCACGGGTAATAACGGGCAGTCTCTGGACTAGAATATTGTCATTGGGAGCCACTGTAGACTGTGTGCTTTTGGGCGGGTCACCTTACCGCTCTTGGTACTCTAAGAGTGCCGGGGAATAAGGGAGTCTCTAAAGCTCCCTTGGTGGCCTGGAGGTCAGTGATTCTCTGACCCCTTTGTCATGTGAGAGGCAATGAGAGATGCTGAGGTGGCCTGAGCAGAATTGTGGAATAGTTGGCTTTTGCCTCCAGTGCCACTTCCTTTTTCTGTCATTTCCCCATATTTTCTGTCTACCCACTCTCTTCTCCCCAAAGGAGATCCAGCTCACCAAAACAGTCTCTGGAGACAATCTTTCAACTTGTTCTCCCTCCTGGGGATATTTTCATTTTAACAGGTACTTGGAGGGCACAAAGGAAATGTTTGGCGCTCTCTCAGCTCTAGGAGAGCTTGTAGTCTACTAGAAGAAAAAAATGTCATAAGCATGATACTGTTGACAAGTACAAAGAAATATTAGCATTGAGATGTGGCCAAGGAAGGCTTTGTGTGGAAGGTAGGGGCTTGTCCTGCGTTTTGAAATGTTGGGATTTTTATGGTGACTGGAGGAGGGGTTTTGTAAATGCTTGGACATTGGCATGAGTAAGGTGATTGAGGATAATGAGACTGAAGAAGCTGGATTTGATGAGGGACTCAAATGTTGGAAAAATTTTAGTTTCAGGTAATAATAGCTAATAAGCTTAGCAATCAATGTAGGTAAAAAGCTATTGTTCCAGGAACTGAAGGTATGACCATTTTCACTCCAGACCATAAGCAGTTCCACCTTTGTGCCTCAGGAGGACTGCAAGCCATCAGGATGGTATCTGAGCTGTTGTGTTTTAATCTGAGGGAGAGAGATACAGATGAAGGCTGTCACCCAGGGCACAGATGAAAGAATGCTGCAGCTTTTATCTGATTAACTTTTTCCCTGAATTCCAAACCCCTTACCTACACTTTTTTCTCCTTATAAAAAGGGTCAGTTTATTATTTTTAAAAGATATTTATTTATTTTTTAGAAAGAGGGAAAGAGAGAGAGGAAGAGAGAGAAACATTGATGTGTGGAAGGTACATTGATCAGTCACCTTTTTCGAGACCTCAGCTGGGGACCTGGCCTGCAACCCAGGCGTGTGCCCTGACTGGGAATAGAACCGTGACCTTTCATTTCCCAGGCCGGCACTCAATCCACTGAGCCACACCAGTCAGGGCAAAAAAAGGGTCAGTTTAAAATGGAATTGAAGATGGTCTGTTAGGGTACAAACCTACCCTCTCCTCAGATCAATGACCATTTGAGTAAAGCACCCATAAATATTCAATTGACATTGAAATTAAAAACAAACTGACAGTAACCAGAGGGGAGGTGGGAAGGGATAATGGGGAGAAAAGGGGGAAGGATTGTCAAGGAACATGTATAAAGGACACATGGACAAAGCCAAAGGGGGGTAGGATCAAGGGTGGGTGGTGGGGATGGCTGGGGTGGCGGGGGGTGGGGGATGGTGGGCGGAAAATGGAGACAACTGTACTTGAACAACAATTTTTTTAAAAAAGATTCATTCCCTGTGTCTTCTTATTGGGTTTGTAGGTGACAGGTGGCACGAACACCAGCTTTTCTGGCTCCAGATTCAGCTGGGAAGCATTATTATGTACTGGTGGAACTGTTTGTAGGGGTGGGGATGCTGAGGGAAGATATGGGAGCGGCATTGTTCTCTTAGTTGACACCATGGCTTTTAGTTCAATCATGTATTTCTATGCTAGGAAACTAGCATACATGTACTCCCATACAAGGAGACTTAGAAATTTTGAGAAAATAGAAAATTCTACTAGCTAAACTGGCTATGTGGGTGCCAATAGTAGAGCCTTGCAAAAATATTTTAAATTTACATCTAATTTAACTTACATTCCATTGTCAATAAGAATTGAGTTTGATCATTCATCTTTCCACCACACTTAGCTTCAAAAGACGTGCTTCTGCTTCCCAAGTCAAGTCTGTCTGCAGTGGGTGAAAACACTGGCCACAGTGAGGTATCTGTGTGCTGCTCTTTTGTGCTCTGAGAATTTAGGAGGTCCTCTTCAATTCTGGGATATTCTTGGCTAATCTTTCTTTAAATATTGACTCCCTTCCATACTCAGTATTTTTGCTTCTTATACCAATTAGACAAATACTGGGTCTTATGGAGCCATCCTTTGTGTTTCTTACCTATTCTTTCATATTTCCCATATCTTTTATCTTTTTGTGCTGCATTCTGAGATAATTCCTCAGTTGAACCTTCCAGCTCTTCAACTGCTATTTATTTGGCTTCTCAGTTCTTCTATTTAGATTTTTATTTCAAAAATCAAAATATTAATGTCTATTATCTTTAATTATGTTATAGATGCAATATCTGCTACTGTCTCTGAGACTATTAGTTCAATGTATTCTATAGTCTTGTTTTGATGGATCAGCACATTCCTCTTCTCAGGTATAAACTCTTGTTCCCTTATAGTTTGTGACTCCCTTCCATGGTATTGGCATTAACCAAATGTTTGGTCTTAATTATGTGCTCATTTTTGTGGCTGAAATTTCGCGTCAGTGAGCTGGCTGCTTGGGTTTGCTCACCATTTGGGAGACGATGAGAAAAGGCAGAATATTTTGCTGCAGGTTATACTTCAGTCTGTTTCTAGGAAGAGTGAGGAAAGGGTGGGACATCCCACTAGTCCAAATATCTTACCAGTTAGGCTTCTGGGCTTGGGTGTGCACTGCATCTCCAGATCCAGCCCTCTGTTCCAGTAGCTTCTTTGGGCAGAGCCCCACTTTAGCTGCTGCTTGGTAAGGGAAAAGAAGATGTATAGGAGCTCCTGAAATCAGTTTCCCAGTCCACTGGTCTTCCCTGGTTTTCTACTGCTCTTATAAATCCACTTTCTCTAGGGGAGGAGCTTTCTTGGGTTTTGCCCTGCTTTTGGTGGGATACTCTTATCTCCTGTGTGTATTTTGATTTGTTTCCTTTATCAGGTTGATCCCATCAAGTTTTTATACTTCCAGAATTTCTGGCCTTGGTAGGAGTCCCCTTCTTGTTTTATGGTTCAGTTGTGCATTTTAAAAATTTATTTTCTATTAATTCAGGAGATTAGGGGTGTGACAAATGTTATATGTAGCCTGTGCTTTATCCACTATCTTGAACCAGAAGTTTACTAAGGATGTTGAAAATAAGGTTCCACAGATTTATGAAAGCAATTCCAAAAAAGGAGCTCTGGTGGTGTTTTGGTGGTATTGCTGAAATGAGCAATTAGGCTGCATAAGAGAGTCACATATTTGGTGGCCTGAATGTCTGACATAGTCATTGCTCATCATTCAGGCAACTGTGAGGAAAGACCCTGTGACAATAAGACAGTATTGCTGATATCAGAGGTGCTCTGGACCTTACTTAAGGAGCGCTCCACATTGGACACAGCAAACATAGGAGGCTTCGGGGGGTAATAAAGAGGCATGCTTGGAGACTCAGAAGAGCAGATATCTGGAGGTTAGTGGCCCAGCTGGAGGGAAAAAGCAAGCAGAAAGGCATGCACATAAAAATAACTTCTCAGAGAACAGGTGGAATAGAGAACATGGAAGATTTTGGCCAGGCACGAGAATTCCAATAAAATAATCAAAAATTCTATAAGGAGGGTAACCTTCCAAAGAGGCAATGGATGAGTCCTTAATAAATAACATCTGAAAAAAGCTTGAATGATCTATGGCCAATTGGAACTTGGAAGTAAGACATAATCAGCCTTATTATAGTTTTTATGACATAGTTTTAATGGGGAATAGTTCAGTTTACAGCTCGGCACTATATTGTGTGACTTGGGGCAAGTTACTGCACCACTCTGACCCTTCTGTTTCCTTGCCAGTAACATAGAGATAATAGAAACTTCCTTGCTTTGAGACAACTTAGATGAATTATCTACATAACTGTAATGTGACATTAAATGGCGGGCAGTTTTGCTTGAAGTTCCCTCTAATTCTCCTGGAGTTTAGGAGCAAAGCGAAAGTCCTTGAAATTGAAAGCGATATCCTTGGAAGAGAGAGAAGAAGCATCTCCAGCCTCAGGGAAGCATTCCCCAGCCAGTGGACCAGACACATTCTCCCACATGGTGAAGCACTCCACTCTTTCATTGCTCTCTGTGCTAGGTACCACGCCAGGTGATGGGCATGGGAGGAGCACGGCCAGCAGGCCCTGTCCCTCAAGCTCATGACCCAGTAGTGAGGGTGAGTCTTGAACTAATAGTAAGTATAAACGTGAGATGAAGTTTATCAAAGGGAGCATGCAGGGTCCTATGGAAGTATGTAACAGAAAATCTCTTCCAGATGAGGTTAGGTGCCCCCTCAAGCGGACTTTTAAAAAATGGTATGTATTTTCCAGGAGGAAGGGCAAAGGGGTGATTTATTCCAGCAAGTAAGAGTGTGTACAAAGACTTTGATGGTTAAGAAGACAATGTTCTTATCTAAAGAGGGAAAACTCCATCCTTCCAAATTAATGCAGGCATTATTCCAGTAATTTGGGGCAGATGTTACTTGTGCTGAGGATACCTGGAATAGCAGGGCTGCAGAGGCTCACATGGCTTCTTGACCTGTCAGGGGAACGAAGTGGGGGACTGGCCCCACGTGCAGGTGGGCGCACCTGCATCGACTTCCACCATTTCTCATGAAAGCATTCATGACATGGAACAAAAAGAGGGGCACTAATCTACATAAAACCCAGTTAAAGTAGCTCAAAGGAAGATTTACTCAACAGAATATTTGAGAATAGTTTCATTTTCAGTTTGTCACCCTTGCAAGTGGGTTGGGAGGGAGGCTTACTTGTGTTTCCCCTCCTCAGGATTGACACTGACACCACTGTTGAGAATTTGGAAGCCCTTAGCCCCCTGATGGAAACTCTCCCTGAGGCCCAAGTTTACTTGAGACAAAAATTGTGACTTGCCTGGTATTAATCCCAAGTTCTGCATGGAAGCTGTTGTCAGTGATCCTGAGAAATCAACCAGCAGGGGCAGAGGAAACTGCACTGCTAGGGTGCAATATATGTACTGAGATTACTTCTGGATGGGTACCCTGGAGGTGTCAGGCTCTGCAAGGATGGATGAATGCTGTGCTTGCTAAAGAGCTCTTTATATGCAGGCCAGCACTGCAGGATGCAGGCATTTTCCTACACCATTAGAAGAACCATCCTCCTGAAAATTATGGCCCCAGAAATGATGAAGTTGCCCAAATAATTTACCTGAATTCTGAGTGTCGTTCCCCAGTTTTATGGGAGTCCTAGCTTTGTTCACAGGGAAGCAGACATTCAGAGTTAATGTTTTCTATCCACAAACAGTGCATAAGGGAATACTGACAATGGAAAAAAATGATAAAATCTACTGCCAGCTTAGATATGCAATCTTTAGGTCTTATGAAAACTGCACATGATACCATTAACAAAGAAACTGAGAGCGGGTTTAATAATCTATATTTATGAAACCCCATTTCTGTGAAAATCAAATAGCAGCCAATAGTTCTTCAGCCCAGTTCTCTGAACTGAGTGGGAATTTGTGTGTAATGGTGGATGTGCACTTTGGTACCCATCCTGAGAGTCCAGCAGGTGAGGGGTGGGAGTGAGGGCCCCACATAAATAATTCTTGACTGCCCTCTACACATCTGATCCAGTAAAAATCATAGACTATAACCCCAATACATTATTTACAAGGCCTGCAACCTTGGTTGGGCAAGTCACTTAACCTCCCTGAGCCTCAGATTCCAAAGCCATGTGATAGAGGTAGCACCTACCTCCCACAGTGGCTGAGGATTTTGGAGCTCATTTATTTAAAGCACCAAGTACAATGACTAACATGTTTATTCCCCAGTAAGTGGTAGCTAACTAAATAACCTTCAAAAGATAAAGATGCCAAGAAGGAGAAAAATATTTCACTAAGAACTATGTTTTGAAGAAAGAGGTGTATGTACTCAGTTTGGCCTTGGAGATGAGCAGTGAGAGGTGGGTAAGGATCATGAGCTGGTTTACCCAAGACAATCCCAATCTGGGTCTGCTCTCCCAACATCATTGTTAATAACAGCATTCCCTTTACTCTCAAAAGTGCCCAGGGACTTAGACAATAGATTGTATGGTCACTTTATTTTTGTATTATTATTATATTTTATTGATTATGCTATTACAGTTGTCCCATTTCTCCCCCATCATTCCCCTCCACCCTGCACACCCCCTCCCACCCACATTCCCCCCTTTAGTTCATGTCCATGTGTCATAAGTTCTTTAGCTTCTACATTTCCCACACTATTCTTGCCCTTCCCCTGTCTATTTTCTACCTATCGTCTATGTTACTTATTCTCTGTACCTTTTCTCCCTCTTTCCTCCTCCCACTCCCCTGTTGCTAACCCTCCATATGATCTCCATATCTGTGTTTCTGTTCCTGTTCTATTGTTTGCTTAGTTGGCTTTTGTTTTAGGTGTGCGTGTTAATATCTGTGAGTTTGCTGTCTTTTTACTGTTCATATTTTATATCTTCTTTTTCTTAGATAAGTCCCCTTAACATTTCATATAATAAGGGCTTGGTAATAATGAACTCCTTTAACTTGACCTTATCTGAGAAGCACTTTATTTTCCCTTCCATTCTAAATGACAGCTTTGCTGGATAGAGCAATCTT